>JASDQU010010589.1:77596-135624 GCA_032191745.1 Picea mariana | reverse complement strand
CCCCCCCCCCCCTTCCGTTAAAAGCAGAACGGACGGGGGGGGGTCCGGAATCAACTGTGAGCCGTTGATTTCAGCGCCATGATCTAAGCCTTTGAAATGTGAACGAGACATAGGTAGGGGGCGGAAAAAGTCATATGTGGGAAAAAACTTAGGATAAGGGCATTCATATGGGTTCTCTTTCAATTTTTCTCACATACACCACCAAGGGGGACATCAATTCAATTGCATTTAGGCATTGGAGTCATAGGGTAACATCTTTATCGTTTTGGCTTCACTTGGGCAAGGGAAAAAGGCAATTAACCTACGTCCTAACCTACTGTCACAAGGCAATTAACCCAGAATAAACAGTTGGGTCAAGATTTTATTCTTTCTAGGGGCTACCTGATCAGGATTAGACGGTCTGATCAGATGTATTCACTAATTCTAACCTAGGGACTACCTGATCAGGATTAGATGGTCTGATCAGATTTATTCACTAGTTCTAACCTAGGGACTATCTGACCAAGATTAGACAGTATGATCAGATGCATTCACTAACCTATCAGCATTGAAAATTTAAAAGAACTTGGTCATGCTTGAAAGGTATGACTAAGTTGCTATTATTGCATGGGGCCTTTGCTTCAATTCTTTTCAGCCCTCTTTTCTTTTTCTTTCTTTTTTCTTTTTTCTTTTTCTTTTTCTTTTTCTTTTTCTTTTTCTTTTTTCACAAATTATTTGAAGAATGCAATATCATTTGTGAACCAAATCACCAGATACAGATAATATCCAAGTTATAAGATGATTCCCATAAATTATGGGGTGATAACACATCCATCTGATGTAGATTCCATCCAATGGAAGCGGCAAGACATATGATAGCTCTGATGGAGGTATACCTAGCCACCAAAGAAAAGGTTTCATCATAATCTTCTCCCTCCTTCTGGGAGAACCCTCTGGCCATGAATCTTGCCTTGTATTTATCCACGTTTCCATCTGCTACATGTTTGATCTTGTATACCCATTTTGAGGTTACCACGCATTTTTCTTTAGGTCTAGGTACAATTTCCCATATGTTATAACCCTAAAATGCACCACACAGGTTTACTTGGCATCAGGCCAACTCATGCCTCTTCCTAGCCAAAGCCATGCTGAACAAATCCTTAAAAAACCACTTAAATCAAGGAACCCGCGCCCTAACCTTTCACTGGGTGCGGGTGACCGCTTGCTGGCCTTCTACTACACGCGGGTACCCGCGGGCTAACCCACTACAGCCCGCGTTTACCTAACAAAGCAAAAAATCAGGAAAGTTTTCGTCGGGACGAAGAGCCTTTTGTCAGTTAACTGGAACTCCCAGCCATGCATGGCCGAGAGTTCGCCAAAAACCCTAGCTCCTTCTAGCCTATAAAAGGAGGGGTAGGGGTACTATTCAAGAAGGAAAAATCATATCAAAGAAACTCTGCCAAATTGCCAAGTCCATTATTGTCCCAACCCTTTAGCCTTTCCTCAAGCTTTAGGAAAAGTTCAAGCACAGCAGTTGGAGGACAAAGAAGAGGAAGAGCCCAGGATCAGGATCGTGGAACAGTGACCGGCCTCAGAAATCATTGTAAGTTGGTTCATATTGAGGTTAATGAAAAAGATACTTTTCCCGTCCTGAATACATGAGTCTTATCTATGTTATTTGATTTGTGTTTAATCTCTAACCCTATACTAGATCAGTAGCATGCATGCATAGTTTTGTCTTGATTGCAGGGAATCTTTTTGGAAGGAGCAGCAGCAGCAAGAGGATAAAAGCTCAACGGAGGATCTACTTCAACCGTCGGAAAAAGGTTGGTTTATTCTTCCTTTGTGTGCATGTGAAAAAATGGGTTTCAGATTCGGGTAGAAGGTTAAAAGTAGCTTAGGAAGGGTCATGATCTGCATGCAAGTTTAGAGCCCTAGCTTGCTAGTCCGTAGGGTAGAATACCCCACAACACCATACCTCATTTTTCATAATGGATTGATTCTCTTCCATCATAGATTCTTTCCATTGTCCCTTTTGAACTGCTTCTTCAAATGTGGTAGGTTATTCATCTAGAAGCTTTGTCATGTATGTTGCATAACTTGAGAATATTTTTGGTCTTTTACTCTTCCTGAATGTTCCTTCTAGAACCTTGAGTCTTTCTGCGTCTTGTAATGTAGCTTCAAGCCAATCTGGTTGTTTCTTGTTCTTCGGTATGGTATCTGAATCAGTGTTTTCACATGGCTCCATAGGATGATCAGGTTGATCCTTTTCGTCATTTTCGTTTTCTGTGTTTTCTTCATTAGGTTCTTCAAGCTCGTCTTCTTCTATAATTTCTTCGATGGATTTTCTGAAGGCCATCCTTTCATTGAACGTTACGTCTCTGCTAACTTCAATCTTGTGTTGTTTTGGAATATATATTCTATAGGCCTTGGATGAATCATTGTATCCCACAAATATCCCCTTCTTTCCTGAGGGTTCTAGTTTATTCCTTTTGTCCTTGGGAATATGAGAGTAAACTGGACATCCAAATATTCTTAGGTTTTCCACGTAAGGTTTCTTACCTGAGAAGGCTTCCACTGGTGTCATGTCCTTCAATATATGATGAGGACTTATGTTATTCACATATATTTTCGTCATTGCAACTTCTCCCCATAAGAACATGGATAGACCTTGATCATTCAATAAGGCTTTTACAGTTTCTTCGATAGATCTGTTCTTTCTTTCTGCTACACCATTTTGTTGAGGATTATGAGTAACAATCAGCTCCCTCCTAATCCCTGTCAATTTGCAGAATGCAATGAACTCCTTCGAGGTGTATTCTCCTCCATTATATATTCTTAATGTCTTGATCTTCTTGTTCGTGAGGTTTTCTATTTCTGCTTTGAATTCTGGGAACTTGTTGAATACTTCGTCTTTTGTCTTCAGTAGGTATAGCCACATCTTTCTTGAATAGTCATTTATGAAGATTACGTAGCAAAGAGATCCTCCTAGGGATTTGAATGGAATTGGACCACAAACATCTGAGTGTATTAGATCTAGGATCTCCTTAGATCTGTTGTTGTTGCTTAGGAATGGTTTCTTGATATTCTTCCCAAGGGAACATCCCTTGTAGATTCCTTCATGTGTAGATTTCAATTATGGTATTCCTTCAACCATTCTTCTAAGAAAAGGTAATGCTTAATAATTGATATGAGTGTAACTTCTATGTCAAAGCTCATTAGGGTTGACTTCTTCATGTACGAGAGCTTCTTCATTTTTTTCTAGTAGTCTATACAGATTTCCTTCAAGACTTCCAATAACCCTAGCATTCTCTATGCTGGAGTTCTTATGCCATGATAACACCTTTCCATCCACAAAGGATATTATGTTTCCTTTGTCTTCTAGACATGATATCGACACAATATTCTTTTCTAAACCAGGTACATATAAAACATTACTTAAGTGAACATGGTTACCTGATTTCAACTTGACGGAGGCTTGTCCAAATCCTTCGACGGGGTAAGTGATTTTGTCTCCAAGCTCCACTTTGTAAGATGTCTTCTTCTCATTTGGATTTGAGAGTCTAGTTTGATCTCCCGTCATGTGCCTAGAAGCACCACTATTGATTATCCACATGTCATCTTCAATCGTTCCAGTGAGTGCTGAGTAATGTAAGAGACTGATCGTTTTGCTCATGTCTTCGGTTGACTGGTAACTAGTCATGCCTTGATACAAAACTTCAACTTCATCATTTCTGTCTTTTGAGAGAGCCAGAAGGTGCGTTGAACTAGGGCGTATCTGAATATTTTCTCCTTGAGCGAGATGCTCCATCACAAGGTGTCGGATCTGAGAAATAGGGTTTCTACAACTGCTTTTGCTAGTAACCCTAGTTGCAGTGTTTTGGAAGATGCTCCTACTAGTAACCCTAGTGGCAATTTCTCAACGAGCTCAATATCTAGCGGCTATGCTTCCTTCCAGCGTTTTAGGTTGAATGAAGGAGGTGTGGACCCATAACCTTTTAGAATATAGAATATTGTGCTCGTTTTACCATTGACGATACCCTCGTCACCCAACCATAGGCCGAATCCACCCTCCGAGCACCTTGAACTTGACAGAGAAGAGAATCCTGGTAGAAATCCAATAACCAAGAGAGGCTAATGCACCAAGCAATAATAGAAACCAAGCTGATCAGATAATCCCACCCAGAAGCTAGCGCAGACTTTCCCAGAGACTTGCGCACAAGACTGCCACTGTGTTGCGCAGATCTAGTTCTCTCTGCAACTGCTGAGATGTGAATAATGAGAACTGGTGCCTTGTATTTATAGTAGTCTGGGCATGCTAACTAGGGTCGACTTCTCCTCCTGGGTACTAATAAATTCATATTAAATATATTTCTGCAGCCGACAACTTGTCTAGGGTTTCATTCACTTCTTTGCTTCCTTCCAGAATATTCTAATCTCGTCATAGGTCACAATAGAGGTTCATACCTCCCGAAGCTACCATAATATTAACAATTGCATCCTTTCCCCCTTCAGTACAAAATTGTCCTCAATGTTCATTCCTTTCTCGTAACAGGGTTGGATAAGATTTTTGTAAATCTTCCTCCAATTCCCAAGTGGCCTCCTCGGGACTAAAGTGCTTCCATTGCACTTTTACCTAGGCGACAGCTCTGTTCCGTAGTATTGTTTCTCTCCTGTCCATAATGGGAAAAGGTTATGCTTGGAACTCACCTTATGGTTCCACCTGCACCATGTTCCAATCAATCATATGACTAGGATCATGAACATAATTTTTTAACAAAGAAACATAAAATACATTATGAATTTTCAGATTTGCGAGAAGTGCAAGTTGGTATGCCACGGGTCCAATTCAAGCTAATATCTCGAAAGGGCAACAAATCCTAGGCAACAACTTGGAACATTTTCCTAGCTTTAATGAACTTCTTCTTGCTTTGACTTTTAAATACACGTGGTTTCCAACTTGAAATTATTGGTGTCTTCTTTTCAGGTCCGCATAACTTTTCTGTCTGTCATGTGCCTCCTTTAAATTCTGTTGTACTTTTCTTACCGTATTCTCCATTTCCTAGAGCATTTCTAGTCCCACCATGAATCTGTCAACTGGGTTATCCCAGCTAATTGGATTTGTACACTTTTTGTCGTACAGTACTTCGAAGGGGATCTTCTTATCCAATGTTTGGTAACCATTATTGTATGCAATTTCCACCAAGTACAGGTAGTCTTCCCACTTACTTTCTTTCATCCTTACGTACATTCATAGCATATCTTCCATGATTTGGTTTGTTTGTTCAGCCTATCCATCCATTTGTGGATGGTAGCTTGTGCTAAAATTCAAGTTAGTATTCAACCCTCCAAACAATTCTTTCCAAAACATAGATGTAAATTTTACATCTCTATCTGAAATCACCATTTTAGGAATACCATGCAGTCTAAAAATTTCCTTCATGAATATTTCAGCGATGTTAATAGCTTTATAAGTAGATTTTATAGGAATAAAGTGTGCAGACTTGCTAAGATTATCGATTACTACCATAATTGAATCATTTTGTTTTTGAGTTCTAGGCAAACCTGTGATAAAATCCAGCGATATAGTCTCCCATTTCCATTCTTGACAATCTTGACACTTAGACAAGTATTATGTTGTCTTGCCTTTCATATTATGCCAATAAATAACTTCCTTAGTGTTGTTATCGTTTTTTGGTATCCCAGATGACCAGAATATGGTTTCTTGTGTACTTCATCTAGAACTGTTAATTTTAATTCAGCAGAATCTGGTATGTATAATCTATTTTTAAATCAGTAGACCATTTTCGTCCAAACTCAGGTTTGTCTTGTCTAAATTTTGTGCATTATTTTGTAAATTTTCCACTATTTTAATGCATTTTCCATCATTATTACTTACAGCCTTTATCCTTTGCTCATTGTCGCTTTCTGCCCTACTAATGTTTATCTCAAACAATCCATGAATTCTTCTACTTAAAGCATCTGCCACCTTGTTTTCCTTACCCTTGATGTGCCTTACCTTGAAATCAAATTCGCTCAAGAAGGCCAACCATATTACTTGTCTTGCGTTAAGGTCTGGTTGACTAAACAAGAATTTCATGTCGTTGTTATCAGTTAGCAACATAAATTTTCTTCCCATTATATAGTGTTGCCACATTTTTAATGCATGGATGACAGGTGCTAACTCCAAGTCGTGGGTGACATAGTTTCGTTTGTGCTCTTTTATTTTTCAGGACTTGTAACAAATAACGTGCCCTTATTGAGTTAGGACACCTCCCAAACCTTGTTTGCTCGCATCCACCGCAGACTGTGAAGTCTTTATCTGGGTCTACTACCCTTAAAATTGGTGCAATTGTTAACAATTCTTTTAACTTACTGAAACTATCCTAACACTTATGTGACCAATTAAACTTGGTTCCCTTCTTCTGTAGGGATGTGATAGGGTATGCAATCTTAGAGAATCCTGCTATAAATCTTCGGTAGTACCCGGTGATTTCCATGAATGATTGGATATCCGCTAAATCCTTAGGGATAGGCCATTCTATGATGGCTCTTATTTTCTTCGGGTTGACTGCAATACCTTCTTCTAATATTACATGTCCTAGGTACTATATTTTCTTTTGATAAAAGTCACATTTGTCAAATTTAGCATACAATTTGTGTTTTCTTAAAGTTTGCAATAATGTCCTTAGATGTTCTTCATGTTTCTCTCATGTTTTCGAATACACTGGGATATCATCAATAAATACCAAAACAAACTTATCCAAGTACTGACTGAAAATGTTATTCATTAAAAACGTAAAAGTTGATGGTGTGTTAGTGAGACCAAACGGTATAACAATAAATTCATAATGTCCATATCTCGTTCTAAATGTTGTTTTACTTATGTCTTCATCCTTTATTCTGACCTGGTGATAACCAGATCTTAAATCCAACCTAGAAAAAATCTTGTCCCCACCTACTTGATCAAACAGATCATTGATTCTAGGTAGGGGGTATTTGTTCTTAACAATCATTTTGTTCAATTGTTTGTAATCAATGCATAATCGAGTTTTCTCTTTCCTTTTAACAAAAAGGACCGGTGCTCTCGATGGCGAGACACTTAGCCTGATGTGTTCCTTGTCCAACAGTTCTTGTAGTTGAATCTTTAACTTTGTTAATTCTGGTAAACTCATTCAATAGGGAGCCTTAGATATAGGGGTTGAACTAGGAAGCAGATCAATAGAGAAGTCTATCTCTCTTCTTGGGGGAAGTTCAGGTATTTCGTCAACAACACATCTCTAAAATCATGTAAGACAAAAAAATCTTCTAGGCTAGGTTTGTTTTATTTTTCCAATAGATTTGTCACTTGGATCGCATAAATCTGACAACCTTTTCTCATACAATTCTTAAACTGCATTGTTGAAATTTGCCTAACTGAGATTGGTTTTTGTATTTGTATTTTCCTAACAGTGTTGTTTTCATCTTTGTAAGTGAGTAATTTTTCATAACAATCCAAAATTGCTTTATGCCTCTCTAACCAGTCCATTCCAATAATTATATCATAAGACCCTAATGGTATAATATTCAAATTTGTCTTTGTGTTTTGACCACCTAAACTGAACTCACAGTCAAAAATGAAATCAGTTACTTTTCTTTTTGTTCTTGTTGCTAGTTGTACTAGCCAAGATTTTGTATGTCTTATTTTCTTAAGTTTATTTGAATCCACTATACCAGGAGCGACATAACTCAAAGTAGCCCCTAGATCAATTAAAACAAAAACACGATTATTGTTAACTTTACCTTCAACTTCCACTACAGTGGACTGGTGGTCATCTTGTCAGCCATCCATGGCTACATTGATCATGTGTAAGCTTCTGCCCACATATCCCAGTGTAGAGGCTTCCTGCAGGTTGCAAACCGTAGTCCTGGCTACAGAAGTTAAACGTGGACAGTTCCTCCTTAAGTGAGCTCTCCACATTCCCAGCATTTTAACAGTTCTCTAGGACTGTCCCCAAACTTCTTAGTTCCCAAATTAACTCGTTTACCTCCTCCTTCGGTGTTCTGGTTATTGGAGTGAAAATATTTCCTTGGAAATATCTTCGTTGCAATCTGGAAAGGGGTTGGTTGATATCCCTTCTTTTGTTGGTTCATTCTGTCTTGTTTCTTGTCTTTCCAAGCCTTGGGAAGTTCAGATCGATGTTTGTATTGGTCGTAACACATTCGTGTCTTCCTTAAATCTTCACTTAAGGTCTTGGGGTTGTCGAATTTAATCCTGTCCTTACAGGACTGTGGTAAGAATATTAGGAACCGCTGGATTTTTACTTTGTCTTTCTAGATATAAGGAACGAACCTTAATAATTCTAGGAATTTGTTTATCAGGTCATCCATAGTCATTTGACCCAATCGTAACTCATAAAACTCTTTGGTTTTTCTTTCATAGTAACTTTCAGATAAGTATTGTTTCTTAAAGTATTTCTTGAAATCCGACCACTCCATTTGTTTTTCCTTTAGTCCCTTGGCTAACTTCAGGTCCTGCCACCATATACTTGATTTTCCTTTTAGGTTGTAGATGGTCATTCTAACCTTCATGTTGCTCGAATAATTGTATATTTGGAAAAAAAAAAATTATGTCTAGTAACCATGCTTCATCCTCCTCCTCTGTTCTAGATTCTATGTCAAAGGTGGATGGTTTGATTTTCTTAAACTCTCCCTCCAGGTGTTCCACCTATTTCCTCTTTCTTCCTATGGTTGTTGTTACACGTCAAAATTGTTCAGATGGATAAGTGTCGCATTGTCCCTATCAATCGTCGTAAGTGTCGCATCTTCCCGTCATCTTTCGCAAGTGTCGCAAGTTGATTACTAGTGTCACAAACAGAGTTCAGACATGATGCCATGATAACGACACTAAGGAGGCACCTATGACATCCCACATGATTGATTTGAAGGAGGAGAACTGGTTTACTGGGATCAAATGAATCTTGACACCTGAAAGGAGCCCTAAAACTGAGGTTTGGAGAGGGAACTCTCCCCTAATGCAGCTACAGAAGCGCTGGCACTCCCCTATAATGTCTTAGGGAGCGTTATAACACTCCCCAGACCCTTTTGGAGGAGCGCTGCTCATCTTAAGAGTGCTGGTGCTTCCCTAAGGCCTACCAAAGAGCGCTACAACGCTCTGAGACCCCTTCTGAAGGAGCGCTCCCTGATCTGAGTCAGTTGTTAGCCCGTTGAGAAGAATAAGGAGAGGAACATTCAAGATTAGGAGGCTTTTGTGCTCGAATTCTTGTTCTCATCAACAGATCCCTTATCTATGGAGAAGGTTCCCAACTGGTTCTAAACATAACTCAAGAGGTTAGGCTCCTCCCAACCTATATAAGCAGGCTCTATGATGGTGGAAAGGGGGAAGAAGGGGATATGTGAAACTTATGATCTTGGAGGAAACTTACAGTCATCCAAAGGAGAGTGATCAGTGAAGCTGCTATCATCCAGGTCGTGTATCTTTCAGGCAAGGGTTAGACGAAGAGAACTTGAAGAAGCTGTCGTATTTGCATCTACGATTGTAAGTACTGTTGTCGTTATTCTCCTTAATATGACACGCTTGGCCTATTTCTTTCTTGTTTGTGTCTGATGTTACATGAACTTATCATTTAATGGTAGATTTGTTTTCAAGCTAATATCAATAGAGTAGGAAGTAGTCGTGTCTAGTTTTTCCCACAGAACTCAGCGAGGAGCAAAGGATTGGAGCGCAACTCGGAGCGTGCAGNGACAAACGTCGATAAAAAGGTACTTCTATCATCCTTCCTTCTCATGTGTTAGTTTAGATAGATTTGAAAGAAATTCAGTGTCCACGTTAAGCATTTTTCTATCTAGGGTTAAGGTCAAGCCTTAGAGGTCGATCTACTTGTCCGCAGGCAGATTTTCCTACAACAGAAACTGGCGACTCCGCTGGGGAGATAGCCTCAATTCAAAACCTCTTGTTTGGATTTTTCTCCTCATTGACCTTGTTCTGTCCCTTGATTGTGTCAGACCTGGTTTACCCCTCTTTTATTAGTTTCATGAGCTGATTGGCTCCTTGTCCCATCATACTCAGCATCCTTGTCAAGTTGGAACTTCAATTTCTGAAATTTCTTGACATTTCTGGAACTTTTAGACCCTGGCGCCCCTGTCTCAGTGTTAACAGAGCACCAGTGCTCCTAAAGGCTTAGAACAGAGTGTTATAACGCTCCTTGCCCTTGGCAATAGAGCGCCAGCCTCCTTTGGCCCAGAAACCTTCCAAATTTGCATTTTTTTGGATTTCTGCCTCTGTGTTCTTCTATTGAGTGATCTTGAGAGTCATTTTTTCTTCCTTTTAACCTCGATATCTGTCTTTTTGAAGGATAAACACCTTGTTGATTGGATCTTGCAACCTTCATCACTATTGTTCATTAGGTTTTTCTGTTGAGTGAAATTTGAAACTTATGCATTGTTCTCATCTCCTCATCAGTTGAGTAAAAACCTTGGTGAAGGTCATCAAAGGCCTATAGACCTCTTCATCTTGCTTTGAGTCAAGGTCATTATTCTTCAATTTTTGCTTTTTGGGTGTAAATTTTTGTTTTCTCTTTGATTGTTTCCTTTCTTTCGCTTTTTCGTTTTGATTGCTACGAATGGTGTATTGTTTGTGTTACTCTTGCTTATGCTAGTTTGGTTTCATTCATACCAAGAAGATAATTAGCAAAGATAAGCATTATGTTGTATTGATCATCATCCATACGCAAACAATAAAGATATTTTCGTGATTGATTGAGCATATTAGAAGGCATTTGAAAAGTTTTTGCATTACATCAAGATTTGATTGAGAAAAGAATTGTTTGAGGACACTCCATATTCCGTGCTTGTTAGTGAAAGAACTCTCTCTCTCCCTTAGCTAGATGTTCATCAAAAGAAAATGATTGCTTATCATGCTTGATGCACTCTTTGGGTCAGAGTCTTAATTCCATTTGTTTCACTTCCATGCACCCCTTTTGCGTAAAGAACAGCCATTAAAATCAATGTTAATTAAAAATCATCTAGAACTTTTCTTTGATAGAATCCTCCACCAACAGTAGAATAGGTGTAGTACTTTGGATCAGGGTTGTGAGCATAACTCTCTAAAGTTTCTAAAACAAACATTAGCATCCTGAGTTAGGGAGAGTAAATCCAGTTATCGTATAAGTCTACCTGGGATCCCCCTCTCACACAGGGGTTACACACGAGGTTGCATTCGGGTAAGCTATGGGGACTAACCCTCCGTGTTTTAACTATTTGTGGTGGTCTAATCGTATTATGGGGGTCACTTTGAGGTAAATCCACAATTACTGCATGGAATCTTCTTAGTTGATTGCGGGCTCGATACCCTGCCCGTACGTTCGGATCGAACTGTCGACTGTTCCCACCCAGGGGCTGACTGCGAATTGGTAACCTTAGTGGCCATAATCTTTAGGTTCTTACACAAGGTGACGGTGACGGGAAGTCTCACTGTACCTGGAGCAGACATTGGTCAAACTCACTCGGGCTCCTTGGAGGGTAAATCCACAATTACTGCGTGGAAGCTTGCACCAAGGCGTAAGTCCGTTAAGCAGGTCGCCATTGTAACTGTTCCATCCTATCCCCACCCCTTCTGGACTTGATCACGCGACATTGGATTTCATCACCAACTAGTACGGTCATCGAAAGAAGGTCATGTTTGCTTGGTTGTGATTCTTAGATTTTTTTTAGCGTGTGTTGTTTCTTTTCACTAGTTGGCCATAGATTTCTTTCATCGACTCTTTTCCGCCAACATCAACCCTCCACAACGCTCGCGGAGGCTATAGGGACTTCCTCCAAAAGATATGGAAGGAAACACCCCTTTACCCCCTCATTCTAGGGAGCAATCTCCTCAACAGAGCGAGGTTCAAAACACTACAATTGCCCAGGAAGAAGTTCCCATCCCTTTGGAAAATTTTAGAATTGTCTCGGAATCTCCGGAAGCTTATCGCATCCCAGAGGGATATGAACGACAGATCCTCCACCTGAATTCTGCTGGAGAATTTGTCGTCATAAACCCTGCTAACATTCCGGTCGGGTCTCCTCAGAACCCTTTACCCAATGACCCTTTTTGGACTGAGGACATTGTTCGGAGTCCACCACGCTTGGTGCGAGATCTTTATGGGACTGGAGAAGGTGTCGACGCATCTTCCTCCTACACGGTACCCCCAAATCACTTCACCGGTACTACCACTTTTACGGTCACACCAACCGTTGGTCCGAACATACCACCCGTTGGCCCGAACGTACCATCCGTTATCCCGAGACCTACTATTCCCCTCCAGACGGCCCATTCGACCATGGTCCCTCATATCCCGACCATTCCCACTGGCAATCCAGTGGTCACTCAAGCCCCGATTGGCACACCTATAACACCAATACCTAATCTCCCTTTTGGATTTAGGGCACTGAACGCATCCGCTATCACCACTGCCCAAACCACTACTCAAATTGTACCAGGAAGTTCCATACCTATCCAACAACCTGGAGGGACTGTCCTTGGTGGTCCTAACCCAATCGGCAATACTGGTCAATCTTTCACGTCTAGCCCTCAAATCCCGGGAACCCTACCTCAAGCTAGGGGGCATCCTCCCACCGGAGGACAAATTCCATTCGGGGGGCACCCTCATGCTGGGGGGCAACCTCAAGTCGGAGTCCACCATCAACCACAAGGAAAAAATGTGTCCGTTGAGCACAACCCGTGGAGCATCCCTTTTCAAGGAAATCCACATGCCTCCACGGGACAAAATGTGCCCACCGCACCTAACCCGTGGAGCGTTCCCTTTCAAGGAAACCCACATGCCTCCTCGGGGCAAAACGTTCAGACTTCGCAACAACCCCCTTATGGACAAATGCCCAACCCAACGTATATTCCACAAAACCCATCCGGTTATCCTCCACTCACAAATACTTCTCAAAACATATCGAATCCTATGTACCTTGGTCAAAACCAACCCAACATGAGAGGGCCCACGAGTTATAATTATCCACATAACCCAGTATTGGGCCCCACTGGTGTCCCTTTGCTGCACCATCATTACCCACAGGTTAACCGACAACTACCCTTTCTAGCCACCCTGGACCTTCCAGATTTGTCTCGATTAACGAATGATCCCATTTATCATTCTCCGGTTTGTCCAGCCACTCCAGCAAAACTGCCCTCTGATATCCTCAAATTTGATGGAAAGCCTGGAGAAGACCCAAACAACCATGTGATGACCTTCCATTTGTGGTTCTCATCAAACTCCCTCATGGACGATTCGATTCGGTTGCGTCTTTTCCAACGAACGCTCACGGGTCCTGCCGCGAAATGGTATATTGAACTACCATGCGCATTCTTTCACGATTTCAACTCCCTCACTATGTCCTTCCTCACACATTTCCAACTGCCCATCCGATACGAGATGGGTATTGAACTGTTAACCTCTCTTCGTCAGACAACTTCCATACATATCTCCGATCATATCCATGAATGGAGAAGACGACGAAGGCTCATTAAAGTGGTCATTCCCGACCAATTATTAGCAGAATGGTTCACGAAATCATTATTACCCCAGATAGCTCGTGATGTTTCCATGGGCGGCGTGGTCACCGAGGAAGAAGCCATTACCCAAGCTCAGTACTTAGACCTAGTCTATTCGCAATCTGGCACTCTGTATGAGTTGATACCGAACGCTACCCGTGCCACTAACAATCCATCCAAACCATCAACTGCTTCGCATGCGGATGGAGTTATTGGCTCCGTCAAGACTCAATCTCCCACTCAGTCCACTGGAACGATTCAGCGGCCCGTCTCAACGGCTGCTCCCAGTCCGACTGCACCCTCTTCTACCCCCCCACCACAAACTCAAGTCTCTAATGTGAACGTGGTCCAATCAACCTCGTCACAACAACCCAGGGGCAAGAAGAAAGCGAGAAACAAAACAAAGAAGAACAATAACAATGACCCACCCAAAACCCAACCACAAACCCCTACTGCCAGAAAACAACCACAGCGAAAACTGAAGTTCCCATGTCTCATTTGTGGTGACGATCACTACACTCGATATTGCCCACATCGCGATGAAGTGGCCAAACTTTTCAAAGGAAATTGGCAACCCGCTGTACTTACTCAGCCTTTTCCGCAGCAACAATCATTGGTTGCACAAACCCCCACGCCAGGGGGCAACTCCAACCAACCCCACGATGAAGCCTCGACAAGCGCACACATTTATATGTTCAACGGGGTTAATCTAACCACTCGTTCTGTGACATACGACACGCCAGTTAAACTCGATAAGTCGAAGACCGCTAACGGCTCTTCGCCAGATCCTTTACCATCCTCTGTTAATCCTCCATCTATCAGCCCTCCATCCGGGCCACTTCAGATCGAGAAACCATCTTTTAACTCCATCCTACACCCTCCTAAGAGCACCATCCGGAAATCCACTTTCAATCCTAATTCACGGGCTTCCCAAAACTACAATATCGTAGAAGATTTGGCCCAAGCCCCGTGTGCCATGTCCGCGTTGGAAGTTCTACAACACTGTCCAAATCAACGTAGGACGCTCTTATATTCCATTGGCACTTTCGATCTAGAGTCATCAAACTACATCACATTTAACTTGGACAATTATCAACCGCGACTCTCCCACCAGCTAGCCTTCCAAATCGACGTTGTTGTTCATAACCAACAAATTCATCGAACTATCCTGGATGAGGGAGCCTCTACTTGTGTCATGTCTCTAGCCTGTTGGAAAGGTTTGAAATCACCTTCCCTTAATAAATACCCTGTGATGTTACATTCCTTCGATGGACGAGGTTTCCATCCTCACGGATTACTACAATCCCTCGCCGTCCAATTAGGCGGCAAAACTGTTACCATTGACGTCGAGGTGGTCGATGCTCCCCTCGATTAAAATCTGTTACTCGGAAGAAGTTGGTTTTACGCGATGACCGTCGTCACCTCATCAGTGTTTCGATGCGTACAATTCCCCCATCAAGATAAAATTGTTACCGTCGACCAGCTTGATTTTTTCACACCCGACGCAAGCATCCCTGCTACCAATAATATTCCTTTTCTGGGAGACCACATGGTTACGTATGAAAGCGTTGGTGTTGGCTTATTGAAAGATTCTAGCCTCATGGGTACTTTCCCTACACCACTTCCATCCGCCGCACATAATCTTGCCGTCGTCAATATGATATCGACTATGCCTCGTCAATATTATATCCTTTACTTGGCCGCTTCTAGTTCCACCATTGCAATGGTGTTAGTTCAAGAGGATTCTAATGGCGAAGAACACGTAATTTATTATCTGAGCAAGAGTTTATCTGGACCCGAACTCAGATATTCGCATGTTGAGAAACTGGCTATGGCAGCCGTCATTGCTATCCAAAGATTCCGCCACTACATCTTATTACGCACCACCACGGTAATCGCAGACTCTAACTCCATGTACCACATCTTGACGCGTCAAGTTCTTGGGGGGAAATATTCAAAATGGATCGTTATTCTTCAAGAATTTGATCTCGAGTTTGCGAAAGCTAAAGCCAAAAAATCCCTGGTGTTTTCCGAGCTCATCTGTGCTCTTCCTGGTGCCGATGAAAACATTGAACCCAGAGATTCTCTACCCGATGAATCTCTCTTCCTCATCAGCACTTCTGATCCTTGGTACGGAGACATTCTCCTCTACCTTCAAACTCAACGTTTTCAGCCCAACATCTCTCGTGAAGAACGTCGACGCATCCGTCACCACTCTCGCCATTATCTCATCCTCGACGACACTTTGTATCGCCGTGGTATTGACACCATTCTTCGGCGATGCCTGATTCATGAAGAGGCTGAACGTGTTTTGAATGATTGTCACCTTGGCGCTTGTGGCGGCCACCTTTTTGGTATGGCCACAGCCCAAAAAATCTTACGTGCCGGCTACTTTTGGCCCTCTATTTTCAAAGATTGCATCGAGGCCGTCAAGAAATGCCCACCCTGCCAAATCTTTAACAAGAAGGCATGCACCCACCCCACTGCGCTGCACCCCATTATTGCCATCGGCCCCTTCTCCAAATGGGGCATCGATTTCATGCAGTGTAAGCCTACCTCAGCCGAGGGGCACGGTTACATCATCGTCGTCGACGACTATTTCACAAAATGGGTTGAGGCTATGCCTACCTTCCTGAATGATGGCCGTACTGCAGCTATGTTTCTCTTCAACCACATCATTACTCATTTTGGTATACCACATGCCATTGTCACCGACCATGGTGCACACTTCAAAAACCAGATGATGAGCGAGTTACATGTCAAATTTGGTTTTCGTCATGAAAACTCATCCCCTTACTACCCTCAAGCAAATGGGCAAGTAGAAGCTATCAACAAAGTCCTAAAAACCATGATCCAATGCATGGTAGGGGAAAACAAGACATCGTGGCATTTACAACTGTTTTCTTCTCTCTGGGCCTATCGCACGTCTGTGAAAACCTCAACTAGATTCACTCCTTTCCAGCTGGTCTATGGCATTGAGGCCGTCCTACCAATCGAGTGTGAAATTCCATCACTCAAGTTGAAAGTAGAACTCCTGCCCCATACTTCTGCGGAAGAAGAACGATTCTTATATCTATCCAAGTTGGACGAAACACGCTGTGATGCTGCTCTCGTTAATGAGGCACATCAGAAACGAATTAAGAGTCAATATGACAAATCCGTTCAACCTCGAGCCTTTGCAAAAGGAGACTTAGTCCTCGTTTATGACCAAGCTCACGACAAATTGGGAACAGGAAAGTTAGAACCTATGTGGCACGGTCCTTACATCGTGAAGCGTGTTTTACACAGAGGTGCTTATGAACTAGTATACCATGATGGAATTTCCCTGGGAGAGCCCCGAAACGGGCTCTACCTTAAGAAGTACTATGCCTAGATTATCTAGCATATGTACTTTGTACATTATTGTATTTTAGTTTGGTGTGTCTTTTCTTTCGCGTGCTCGAGTCTTTACCATTGCCACTCATGACTGTGCCTATGTTTTCATGCGCAGATGACGTCTGCTTTTCCTATCTTTTTTGGGTTCGCGGATGGTGCCAGCCGACATACCCGGAACATTGCCTCGGCGGCATGGGTTATTTATCAGTTTGATGAGGTGGTGAGTTCAGGAGGCATATGTTTAGGACCAGCAACCAACAATATGGCAGAATATCACGCTGTCATTGGATTGTTGACCCAAGCCTCCTCTCTAGGTATCTCTCGTATCATTATTTACTTAGACTCCCAACTCGTGGTTTATCAACTCAACCGCATCTATGCTATCCGTAGTCCTATCCTGCTACGTCTACACTTGCAAGTTCGTCGTCTTGAACGAATGTTCGATTACATTGAATATAGACACATTCCTAGAGAACTCAATAGTGTTTCAGATTCGTTAGCTAATTATATCATGGATCAGTATTTAGCCCGCAGATGAGATTCAAGGAAAGCAAAAACTGTACATTACATGTAAATTAAAACACACCACAGACATCATCATGTACAAATCATCGGCATCATAAAAACTCGAAACTGTATATATATATATATATATATATGGCGTGACTGAAATGTTTGCGTTACATCAAAAAGTATGTAAGAGAGAAAAATATTGGGTCCATCCGCCCATACAATATAGCCTGACAAGGTGTACAAAAATATGATCAAGGAGACTCTAATCTCCCCGCGCCACATTATGTTGTGAGTAACATAATACTGCGCGTACTACATGCCTCAACAGAGAAATGATATTCTCTGGCACCCCTACAATGTGCCGCTACAGATGCAAAGGCACATCCCCCCTCCACAGAGGAGGGATGCCCATAGTAAGGCCTTGGAGGTTCCTCTCAACCTCCCGAAGGCCCACCACCGATATTGTTGGGTCTGCTACAACTGGGGCGCCACCACGACGCCCCGACACTGGTATATCCACTGGGCATACTGCTCCCTTGTCTGCATATTGAAAACAAAACATCTGTTAAAAACTCTCTTACATACCCCAAAAAAATACATATACATCAAAAACTTAAAAAACAGACTTGATAAGGAATGGCTTAGTTTCTTACCTGACTCGTCCCAATCTTCTCCCGCGGGTAAAATCAGGTCCATACTCCCATGGAAGTCTACGTCAGCATAGGGGAAGTCCTCTATCCAAAGGTGTTGTCGTCTCAACCAGGCAAAGAAGTCACCAGTAAAATGAAATTCTGACTCCGAGACTAGTCTAGGAGACAGACTAGTCCATCTCTCCATACGAGGCTCATCCACTAGTCGTACTACCAGTGCGATTTGAGGCTGCATCTAAGGGATGCGCTCCAAGAAAAATGATACTAAGAACGAGCCATAACCGAACTGTTTCTGACCATTCCTGCATCGAGAGATTTGTTCCTTCACATTCCGAAGGAATGCCGCACTCCAATTGAATAGTGTTGGTTCTAAACACTGAATAGCATAGGCCACTTGTGATCTTGAGGCCAAATGAGCACTAGTGCTACCAGTCACACTCGTGATAGCAAACAATATCGATCGGAGAGGCAGATCTCGTACATCCTTGATAGGGATCCTGCCCCCTACCAATCTTGCTCTCGGAACACAGTGACGTGACAAATACACATCCACCTACTCAGGTAATGCCCTCTGCCCTGTAAAAGCTATGGGAACCCCTCTTTTTGAGAGGCCGGTCATAAAGTACACATCTTCCAACTCAATCGTTAGGAGTTGTGTACCAATGCAGAATCCCTGTTCCGTAACATCCCACAGGCCAATCATGTGCTCAAGCAGTAGAATCTCTCTTTTCATTTTTTGCAATTTAAAAAACTTGAGCAAGCCACAGGCCCTCAAAGCGGCCCATGTACGGGGACTTCATAGAGCGGCTAAATCATCCATTTCGTGCTCTCGCTCTTTCCATTCGATCATGATTGCCGAATAGACCTACAAAAAAAAAAATCAAAATTTGCATCATTTCCCACGTTTTTGTGATTTCGGCGATTTTCAAAAGGCATTTTAAAACATAAAATCAAATGCCCATGACATCTAAAAGTAACCAATCATCCTTTTTAGCCACCACACCCTTTAAGATTTACCAAACAATGATTAAAACATGGTAAAAATGCAAAACGATTTGAGGGGGTGCGTGGGCCCTTTGGGGGAAATTTCCAATGAGTTTCTTTCAATAAAATGGTCGGTCTAATCAAGTGCAAGGGTGTAGACATCACAACTACCCTTCCCCAATGCATTTTTGCGGAAGAATCCCCCCATTTCATTGACTTTTAAAAGGAGGCCGATTTGGTTTAAAATGGACGACCTAGGGATTTGTGTTTTAAATTAATTATGCCATGAAAATCAACTTGAAACCATGCAATTGAAAGAGTGAAGGACGAGCACCTACCTGGTTCGAACGGTGAGCAAAATGGTCGATCGTATCTCCAGCACCGAGAAAAACAAGATTTGCTCCAATCGAGATTCTCCAACACTCCACAAATTCTTGCAAATGAAAATGGTAAATGAGTTTTTGAATCAATTGCTATATATAAAATTTCATTTTTTATAAGCTATGGTCATTTTGGGTTTCTCTAATGGTGTAAATGTCTTCACTAATATCTGGTTTGTAGCTTCTGGCATTGCAGGATTCTTGGCAGTTCTAATGAATCATTTACCTTGTCATATTTACGAGCATAGTCTTAGTTCGTTCTCAAGCTCGACAATATGAGAACGTAACCGGGTAAAATTTTATCACTTTTTCGAAACCGTACGAATACGTCACACGAAAAAGGAGCCCCCCTAGAGTCTACTTTAAACCCTTTTTAGACTCTCTAAATATGAAAAGATTGTCGAGTGATCTTGCTTTCTTTCACACTCATTAAAAGGTCAGAAAGAGCGTCTTTCGAGCGATAGTTTAACCTTTTTTTGGTCTCGTTGGACTACTGTACGAAAAAGGAACTGAGAGAGTTCTCTTTTAAGTGTTTTTCCAAACTCTATAATCCCGAAAAAACCTTCGAGTTTTCTGTCTTTGGACTCGTTAAAACACACATCGATAGACCCATATGGGAACGAACCCTTACTTCTTCCGGTTCATTAAACAAAGGAAGAGGAACTTACCGAAGGTGAGTTATATCGAGCATGTGTTATCCTCCTCGAGCTCATTAAATCAAAAAGAGGTACTCATCTATCTGGATAGGGGAAAAATTGAAAGGAGCAAGCCAAGCAGTCTCTTGAGAACATCATCTAGCACTTCTTAGAGTCACCCTTGAACACGACACTTTGTCACTTTGCATACATCATAATCCGTTGAACCTCTGCACTGAGCCAATCCTTTGATTTTTCTTTCACTCCTTTGAGTCACCTGACGCAAGTCACGGTACCCACTGCATAGTTTTTGTCCATGTCATGTTTCGCTGTTGTGCCTCAGTGTTCAAGGGAAGTATCCACCTCAAGAGTCAACCATCCCAAATATCTTGTCTCACAACCCGTGTCAGTCCATGTTATTTTGATCTACCAATTACATCTTTGTGTCTGCTTCGTGTCGTTGATGGGGGATACATCAAGGCCCTCCTTCGACGAGTCTATTCCTGTAGACTTCAACACATTATCCGGGAATTAGGCTTAGAAACCATTTAGTACTTTGGGACCTGCATGCCTCAATGGCAGGCCTCCTCACATTCGACAGTGGGTTTACATCATTAACCTCTGATCGAATGATTCCACGAATGTTTGAATTCAGCTCATCTATTCACATCTGGTGGAATGTACTAAGGTACCTTGGGAATCACTGACATTAATGGTGATCTCCCTCGCACTTGTTAACGGTTTGCCTCATTGACCGGTAATCAAGTGGTTTCTGCCATGTTCGACATCAAGACATCTATTCACATGGTCAGATTCGTGCCGTGTTTGGATTGGTAAGAAGACCCTGGGTTGAGTGATTCACTTTGATATATGTTTCACCCAGGTTGCGAAGGAGTTCTGGACTAAGAACACATACATTGTCACATAGATCCACTTTGTTTTGGTCGTGGCTATGTCTTTTCATCTCATAGATCCACTGTGTATTCTTCGTGGCTACGATCAGTTCATGTCATTAGAGTATAGATCCACAGTGTATTTTCGGTGGCTATACCTTTTTATCAATACAATTATGGATTTGCAGTGTATTTAATGGCATCCATATCTCAAATCTTGATCATCCAAGCATAGGTATGCCTGCCTTGGGTTTTGAAACATGTCATGATATTTGTTGGATGTTTGTGTGAAGCTTTCCTCAGGTTCTTCGAGTCTATACCCTTGCTTGAACATCTACAAAGCATTTCAGTCATCAGTTCACATTTTCTGACTTCATACTTTGGGGGGCATTCTGTTACACGTCAAAATTGTTCAGATGGATAAGTGTCGCATTGTCCCTATCAATCGTCGTAAGTGTCGCATCTTCCCGTCAGCTTTCGCAAGTGTCGCAAGTTGATTACTAGTGTCGCAAACAGAGTTCAGACATGATGCCATGATAATGACACTAAGGAGGCACTTATGACATCCCACATGATTGATTTGAAGGAGGAGAACTGGTTTACTGGGATCAAATGAATCTTGACACCTGAAAGGAGCCCTGAAACTGAGGTTTGGAGAGGGAACGCTCCCCTAATGCAGCTGCAAAAGCGCTGGCGCTCCCCTATAATGTCTTAGGGAGCGTTATAACGCTCCCCAGACCCTTTTGGAGGAGCGCTACTCATCTTAAGAGCGCTGGCACTTCCCTAAGGCCTGCCAAAGAGCGCTACAACGCTCTGAGACCCCTTCTGAAGGAGCGCTCCCTGATCTGAGTCAGTTGTTAGCCCATTGAGAAGAATAAGGAGAGGAACATTCGAGATTAGGAGGCTATTGTGCTCGAATTCTTGTTCTCATCAACAAATCCCTGATCTATGGAGAAGGTTCCCAACTGGTTCTAAACATAACTCAAGAGGTTAGGCTCCTCCCAACCTATATAAGCAGGCTCTATGATGGTGGAAAGGGAGAAGAAGGGGATATGTGAAACTTATGATCTTGGAGGAAACTTACAGTCAGCCAAAGGAGAGTGATCAGTGAAGCTGTTGTCATCCAGGTCGTGAATCTTTCAGGCAAGGGTTAGACGAAGAGGACTTGACGAAGCTGTCGCATTCGCATCTACGATTGTAAGTACTGCTGTCGTTATTCTCCTTAATATGACACGCTTGGCCTGTTTCTTTCTAGTTTGTGTCTGATGTTACATGAACTTATCATTTAATGGTAGATCTGTTTTCAAGCTAATATCAATAGAGTAGGAAGTAGTCGTATCTGGTTTTTCCCGCAGAACTCAGTGAGGAGCAAAGGATTGGAGCACAACTCGGAGCGTGCAGGGACAAACGTCGATAAAAAGGTACTTCTATCATCCTTCCTTATCATGTGTTAGTTTAGATAGATTTGAAAGAAATTCAGTGTCCACGTTAAGCATTTTTATGTCTAGGGTTAAGGTCAAGCCTTAGAGGTCGATCTACCTGTCCGCAGGTAGATTTTCCTACAACAGTTGTTTTATCTTATGTTGATGTTGTGCCTTCAAAAGAGTTGTCCCCTTTTTCTGATTCACGGCCAGAATTTTTGGAGGCTCTCTTGTTGACCTCTTCTTCTTCATTGTTATCTTTCGGACTCTTATTTTTTACTATGCTACGCAGTGGTACTTCATTTATTTTCTGTTGTTCTTGTTGTTCCTTTTTCAGTTTCTCATTTTCTGCTTTGAAAATATGCAATTCCACAAGAAGGTTTCTCATAGTTTTCAGAACCTGGGTGGTGTAACTTCCTTCACTGTTGCATCCAGGATCTCTAGTAGGTCCTTGCTCGGGATTCTCCTCAAGTCAGATCTCCTCTTCATTTTTTGTTGCCATGATCACAACATAAATAAATTTTTTATGTTTGTAACAGTAAATGTTTTGCTAGTTTTTTTTTTTTCTTTGAACAAAAATCATGTGATAAGAAAAAAAAATTGGCCCTGTTTAAGGTCCAAGTGTTGTAGCCTTTTCTCTTATACCACATGTAATGTACCCCAAAATTTCCAAAAAAAAAAATTGCTAGGTGCATTAAACTCCTTTATTCTATTATACTTGATCTATTTGCAATTAAAACATTTATGTCATAATGCAACATGTACTTATTTTATTATCAGTGAATGAAATAAGTGTTTATATTATGGTAGCTGCGGGAGGTATTTACCTCTGCATGTAAACCTGACGAGAATAGAATATTTCGGGAAGCAAGAAGAAACCCTAATTGATTGGTTAATAACCCTAGAAGACAAGTCAGCTCAAGGGAATGAATTGTATTAGGTTATTAGTCTCCAAGAGAAGAAGTCAGCTAAAGGAAATAATATATACTAAAGAATTAGTACCCAAAATGAGAATTCAACCCAGGCAGTCTTCCAGATTTACTATAAAAACAAGAGGCCAATCTTCATTCTCGCCAACATTCTCAGAACTGCAGAACTCACTTGTGCGCACTGCAATTAGCCAGTTTGTGCGCAAGTTTGGAGGAGAGTTGTTGTTGCAGCTGCTGCAGCTAGCAGATTTAGTTTTGGCTTGGACTATCCCTTGGTTATGGTTTGGACTATCTGATCAGCTCTTGTTTGGTGCGCTATCCTTGGAGAAAGGTGTGCCACCCTTTGTTTGGCTATCTAACCTAGGTTTTTCTTCCAGAATGATTCTCTGTCAAGGTTAAGGTGCTCGGAGGGTGGCTTCAGCCTATGGTTGGATGACAATAGTGATATTGTCTATGGTAAAATGAGCACATTATAACGGGTTGTGGGCCCACACCTCCTTCATTCAGTATAACCACTGGAAGGGAGCATAGCCATAAGGATACTAATCTCATTGAAAGAACTGCAACTAGGGTTTCTAGCAGGAGCAGTCACCAAAGTACTGTCGCTAGGGTTACTAGTAGGTGTAGTTGCAGAAACCCTAATCCTCTCATTGAGGCACCTTAAGTGAAGGGATTGACCTAATTTCTAGATATACTAGTGCACCCTAGCCTAGCACATCTCCTGGTACTCTCAGCAAGCCAGACGTCAAGTTTGAGTTTTTGGTCAAATCTAGGGTTGACCAAGTCAAGGCAACCATGACCTACTCTATGAAATCAGAAAACAAGTTAGATGGTGCTTCTAACTTCAAAGAATGGAAGACAATGATTGACCTTATCCTTTCCAAGAATAAATTGTTGGATATCGTAAAAGGAAAGATCGTGGAACCAGAGTTTGAAGAAGGAAAAGAGAAAGAACCGCAGAATGTTGCAATTATGGAAACGTTCAAAGACGGTGACATAAATTCCATGAGTATCATAGTGGACTCTATAAAAGATGACTTGATACCCTACATCTCCCATATTAACTCATCAAATAAGATGTACAATGCCCTAACAAACCTCTTCTCAGTCAGAAACATTGAACAAGTAATGAGTCTAAAGAATGAGCTCTATGACATGAAGATGAATGATGATGACAGCATAATATCATACTTTGTGAGAAACTCTCAGTTAAGAGATCAACTACAAGATATTGAAGAGATCATTTCAGAGAAGGAATTGGAAAACATAGTACTCAATGGTCTTCCCAAGACATGGGATATGTTTGCCGCAAGCATGAACACAAGGAAGGAGTATCTTACATTTGAATAACTTTGGACTTGTTGCACTCAAGAAGAATCAAGGATCAATGCAAAAGAGAAACCTCAAAATAAATATGATGATCAAGCCTTCACAACAAGGTTCAAAAATTTTAGGAACAAAAGTAAGTTTGGCTACAGGAAGAAATTAAATCAAGAGAAAGATATGTCAAGAATACAATGCTTCAATTGTCGAATGTATGGTCACTACAAGAATCATTGTCCCGAGTTAAATAAAAGGAAGGAAACACACGAAGCATCAGTTTTCGAAGAAAGGAAACCCTCAATGAAAGCCAAGCAAGAAAAACAGACTTCTTCTTCTAAGATAGGGTAACAATACTCTTCATAATTCTTGTACATACCATGTTTTCTGTACATATCTTGCATATCTATAATATGTTCAAAAGAGAAACTATACCAATGGAGGAACAACAAGATAAGGATTGTTATCACAATGACAATGAGTCAGAAAATACACATGAAAGGATGAAGTACATCAACAAACCCTAGTAACAGTTGCAAGATAAGCCAAAATCAGCAATCAAGAAGAAATTGGAGAAAGACTTATGACACCTTGCAGAAGGCAATAAGGATGCAGACGGAAGCATGGATTATGTTAGATGGAGGGAGCCGATTATATACTTCCAAAAGAAAAACATGCACTCATACATGAAGTAAGGATTCGAAGGGATCTAATCCTATGATCCATTGAAGATGATGAAGTATATATATCCATGGTAGCATCCATAAAAAACAATACGTGTTCAGTTTGACTTTAGAAGAAGTCCTCTTCGAAAAGAAGCCTTAAAATATCCCTGGTTGTCCATCCACATCCTTGATCCTATGATGAAAGAAAGAAGTGGAATCTTCAAGGCATGGAATCTATATAAAACTCCATGGACCCAAGAGCTAAAAATAAACATGAGGAAGAACATGAAGATTCCAAGAAATAAAGAAAAGCCAGATCAACTAGTCATTGTATCAAGAATCAAAATACTACCAGCCTGATATGAAAGCAAGCAAGCAGAGGAACTGAAAGTTGTGATGAAGAAAAATGTATGGAAGACTTATGAATGTAAGCATTGTGAGATCTAGAACTAGAGGTTCTCCCAGATGGAGGGAGAAGAATATGATGATTTATTGTTCTAGTAAACCAGACATACCTCTACATGAGCCATTATATCATCCGCAATATCCATGGGATTGACATAAGGTGAATGCAAAGACTATTCTCCAGAATTATTGAACAAAGAGAGTATGAAAAGAAACCTCAAGGATTTGAGGTATACCAGAAGGAGACCCTTTTATGCAGATGGAAGAAGACAACTTGGTGGATAACCTCCAATGCACAACAGAAGCGTGGTGAAAAACTTTCTATAACAGAGATATTGTATTAGAATGGTTATTCAGAAGCTTAGGATGATGTATTTCTAATCCATGACAAATCCTCATGATGGCAAAAGAAGTACCACTTGGATATGTTCTAGTTTGACCCTTTCCATGATGTTATGAGCTAGCAGGAAACAAAAGATGAATCCAATAATGATATACTATAGTGATCAGAGCTATATGATACCTTCAGAGAAAACCAGTTTTCCAAAAAGATTGAAGTACATTTGAGATCAAGCCTTACATTCCCTGTGATGAAGTCCAAAAAAAAAAAAAAAAGTGGTTCTCCAATATGTATCTCCATAGATGAGCAGATAAGTAGATACTTTGGTAAACCCTTAGTCCAAAGTGAAAGATTTTGCGTACTCAAGAAATAGTTGGAGCTCGTGGATACGAATTCCTTATTGAAAAGGGAAGAGATGACTCCCAGGTTGGGGGGGGAGCACTGATGTGTTATTGATTTATGGAAAATCATTTTCAGTTCGAAAATTGGTCCAAGATGAGCAGTTCCTTTCCAGTTCAGAAAGTGGTTTGAGATTTCTGACGAACAGGCATTTTCCAGTTTGGAAAATGGTCCAGATCGGACGGTCATTTTCGTAATGAAAATGGTTTGATGGATTGTTGATGTACCATAGACAGTGATTTCCCATTGTGGTTAACATGGGTAATGGTCTAAAACAGTCTCTCTTCTTGAGGGTTACTCAAGAAGATTGGTCCTCTTTGTCGGACAGTCATTCTTTCGCAGCTAATAGTTGTGAGCAGTTTCGAAGAATGGTCTGTTTTGGAGGTTGGTGCAGGACATTCATTTCCTTTGCAAATGATTTGGACAGTCATTCCCTGGGGAAGATTCATTCTCTCCAGGTTGCACTTTGTTTAGTGCCGGAGGAATGGCCCAGATAGGTGAATGGTCCAGGTTCATCAATCAGGGACAGGCATTCCCTAGGGTAGACTCATTCACTCGAGGTTGCACTTTTTTAAGTGCCGAAGGAATGGCCCAGGATAGGGAATGGTCCAGGCTCAGAAATTGGGACAGTTATTCTTCCTTTCTTGAGAAGAATAGTCCAGATAGTTCATCATTGATGTTTTACCTTCTGAGGGCAGATGATCTTCTAGATCTCACAGATGTGAGTGGAATAATGGCCCATATCATTCATTTTATATCATAACAATGTTTTTTGTGCAAGTTGATATCAGATTATTTTTATGGAGACTGTATGTCTCTAGACAATAGATGTATGCTACTGTGGTGGATGTGTTCCATTGATTGTGACTATACGCCACAGATTGAGTAACTATGTGCTACTTGGTGTGGTAGTATATTATTGGATTGTAGTTGTGTACTACTATGGATAGACAGAGTTGTGTTCTATTGAACGATATTGTTATGATTTCCTTGAAGACTATCAACAGTGTTGGAATTGATTATCAGCTAGATGGATGATCAATGGACAGAGATTTGCCAGATGAAAAATGCTCTAGGACATTTATTCTTCTAGGACATATGTCCAGATTAGAAGAATAGTTCTTGTGTCACTCTATGGAGTGAGTGACTTATCCATCATCATGTCTGATTACTCAAATGGAGTATGGTTTCGAGAGATGATGAAGTTGATGACATTGAAAGTGATGATGGTGCTCATGAACTAATCATAAGATAGTCTATACGACTATGTTGATGCTACTGGATAAATGGTATGTTGGTGCTCAAGACCATTACCTATAATACCTCCCTAGATAGGAGGGAGTGTTGATATTATGGTAGTTGCGGGAGGTATTTACCTCCATGTGTAAACCTAACGAGAATAGAATATTTAGGAAGCAAGAAGAAACCCTAATTGATTGGTTAATAACCCTAGAAGACAAATCGGCTCAAGGGAATGACTTGTATTAGGTTATTAGTCTCCAAGAGAAGAAATTGGCTAAAGGAAATAATATATACTAAAGAATTAGTACCCAGAATTAGAATTCGACCCAGGCAATCTGCCAGATTTAGTATAAATACAGGAGGCCAATCTTCATTCTGGCCAGCATTCTCAGAACTGCAGAGCTCACTTGTATGCAATACAATTAGCCAATTTGTGCGCAAGTTTAGAGGAGAGATGTCATTGCAGTTGCTGCAACTAGCAGATTTCATTTTGTCTAGGAATATCCCTTGGTTATGGTTTGGGCTATCTGATCATCTCTTGTTTGGTGC
Source organism: Picea mariana (assembly GCA_032191745.1). Taxonomy (NCBI): domain Eukaryota; kingdom Viridiplantae; phylum Streptophyta; class Pinopsida; order Pinales; family Pinaceae; genus Picea; species Picea mariana. The sequence continues at coordinate 107,402 of JASDQU010010589.1, read as the reverse complement.
GCTATCTTTGGAGAAAGGTGTGCTACCCTTTGTTTGGCTATCTAGCCTAGGGTTTGCTTTCAGAATGATTCTCTGTCAAGGTTAAGGTGCTCGGAGGGTGGCTTCGGCCTATGGTTGGGTGACAATAGTGATATTGTATATGGTAAAACGAGCACATTCTAACAATAAGGTGGATACCCTTTCCATGTAACTCGTGCTTATTCTTATTACCCAAACCATGTGTTATCGTATGTCAACCAAGTTGAAGTGGGGCCTCTCCAAACACTATGAGCGATTCATGACCATAAGGTCTAAAGTAACTCTAGTCTACAAATTCTTATTTGTATTAGGGTACCCACCAAAGTACTTCACTAGAGTTCCATATTCAAATAGACATGGTGCTCTCTTCCTCACATCCAACTGAAGGGATACTTTAGACTTCGTTATGACCATTCCAATCAATTCATCTTCCTTTATTTACTCTAACCCCTTACAAATTATAGGTATAACAAGAGCTTATTAAAATATTAGATGTAACCCATTATCATAATGTTTTTATACCCAAGGTAATGTATTGTTTGATTTGAGTTTACTAGAGTGTATATAATGTCAATAAAGGTCTCCTTGTAGCCTACAGGTATAAGTGCACTCCAGCTATTGTCATTTTTGTTTAAGTCTCATGACAAAGTAGTTAACGGGTTTTATCAAGATGCCAGTTAAAAAAATGACAGGTTAAGTGAAAATGATGTTTCACGCTTAGGTTTGGTATCACACCTGGCATGATGATTCATAACTCTAACACTTACTCTCCAACATGGAGACCTTCCGATTTACTGACGAGGATTTGTACTAATAGTGTGAGTGGGTTCGGTTCAAAGCGCACTTAATACCTATCTGTAAGGTCATAATGCCTTTGGTTTGAAAGTTATTAGGGTTCTGCCATTGCACAGATTCTAGGTTCTCATGACCAATGGGGTACACCCAAGCGCACTCATTCACATGGCCAGTGTACCCACACTTCCCCTCGCCATTATCTGATACGAGAGGTCCCTGGTAACTAAGTCTCATTTTCGTTGGCTTCTACGCATTTTTTTAAAAGATCCCATGTTAACCTCTGCAAGGTTTCTCTGTGTGAAAAATACTGATGTCCAGGAGGGTACCTGTCCTACATAACCCATGAATATGGATGCGCGACCATCTGTTTCTCCTCCTTTATCGGGTAAGTTTCACAATGATTTCTATTATTTAAATTCATTTGTATTCATGTTTGTCTCTGTAACCAATTTTATTACCATTGTCAGTTGAGGTCATTCCTTTTTTATTCTTGTATGAAATTCCACCACGCTCCATTCAAAGTGGTTTTTCTGAATTCGTGGTGGTTTTGACCCTATCTCTCCCATGAGGTCGACCACCCCACTACTCACAGTTTCTTTATTAAACTTGTAGGTAACTCTTACACCATTCAGTTTTGTTTTTGCTTTAGGGTTAGTCCCTTAGTACTGTTGGGGTTTCTCTATTGGCCCGCAACTATCCTCAAGCTTCTTCTTAACGCTTAGTCTGATAATATTTGTTGAGGTTACTCATGGCATACCTAACGTTGAAACTCTTGGGGTTGAAACCCGCACAGATTTTTCCACAGTGACCCTAGAAATAGCGTTTTGTATGAGTGACTGTGTATTATTACTCTCAGTATAGTCTATTAAAACTATCCTTTACAATGGTGGGGTCTTCGTCGGCAAGACTAGGACCTCGACGTTTTCTGGTCGCTTCTACTTGTACTTTAACATTCCTATTTGATTAAGAGATGAGCCTTCAAGCTACTAGATCCTTGAAGAGATTTATGAATCCGATGTTACAGTTCTTGTATCTGTGGTTCGAAGGTTGGTTCATAAATATATTTCGAACTCTGTTTATGCTCGGTTTTGGTCTGTGTAAATTTTATTGTTCTTTGGGTTCGTAAAGATTCACTATGACTTCAATTCGACCTCGGGTCATACGATATGAGTCATAAACCCTTTCCTGGGAATGTCATATATTTTCTTTGATACTAAGGAAATGCTTGTTGTTCATGCGTTACTCCAGGTGTAAAGATCTTACTCATGCTTGTACAGGGATTGAAGTAACCAATTGCTCCACTGTGTGTAAAATACTCCAAAATCTAAATTCAATTAATCAATTGCTTGAGTCCTCTGTTTCTGTACTTCTGTGCCTTTATATATTGCATTTCCTTTCGTATAAAATGAATAATGAGGTAGCTTCCAGAGGATTAATAGAACACCTCTGCTCGATATGCATTGTACTGTGCGAACTCTTTATCATTTTGTTTGTTAAGATCTTAAAGGGTTCTTCCTGTTCATTTACCTTTTGAAATGTTTGATTAACATTTTGGTTACCATAATCTAATGATGAGACCCATGTCTTATTTGTAAGGGTACCCATCAGATAATTCCAGGTCCACTTCTCCCCTTCGATCTATGGACAAAATTTTCTCAGCCACGCTAACGGGAATGTACCCGCGCCAACCTCAAGCTAAGTGTTTGTTCATATGTTAAATATGCAATGTTTTAAATTTTGTGAATTCGTTTGAACGTTACTCTATCTTTGTTATTCAATTTTCGTTGATTTGTTTTTCATAACTATATTACTGATGTTCTTGGTCTCCTCTTGCAGGGATAAATCGCTCAACGGCTTGGGGATTTACAAGGGCATCCCACTCGAAAGGTATTTGAGTTCCAACTTACCACATTGAAAGAAGAATAACCACCCAAGTTTTATTAAAGTGATACAAGTTTCACCCTAGGATGCTATTATCATATTAGTTTCACGCCAGGTTCCTAAAGAAAACTCGTTACTTGTATCTTCAAACCATAAAGGAAAATTCAGGGGGAAATCCCCATATTAAATATGAATTTCACCATTTAATAGTTATCTTCGCATCTATTGTGTAGAGTTTTAAAACTCGTCTTGTTCCGGCTCTGTAATAGATAACATGTTTTATGTATTTATGTCGTTGGACATTTACTAGAATGAAGTACTGTAATATTCTACTACACTTAATTCAGTCGGATTTAATGGATAAAGTACTTGTAATAGTCAATAAATATTTTTTGTGTATTAGATGTTCATGTAGCTCTGAAAATTTGTATGCGCAACAACCTATATATATATATATATATATATATATATATATATATATTTCTATTCTGGTAAACACTCAAAAGCTTCGTTGGGAAATTGTACAGTTTAAATAATCCTTGATTAAATATCTATATACCCATATATATCTATAGATATGGTATAGTTTACATTTATCATGGTAATAGTATTGTCCTGTGTAGATGTACTACAACCTATAACAATATACATATATTTTTCTATAACCTGTAACAATCTGAAGTAAGTCTTTAAGCATAATTATACTTGAATCTATATTCATATTACGGTTCAAAGAGTACGACACTTGAATAAGAAATTTTCATATGATTACCAACATCTATCACACACAGAAATCCTCTCAACTTTATTTACTAAATAAATTCAACTGTAAAAGCTGATTATATCATTCATTATATTATGCCAACATAAGTAGATGTAATCTATCAACCATTTATCAATAAGACATTTATCCAGAATTTAATCAATGTATTCTACCAACTATTAATCAAAAGAACATTCAACCAGGGAAGAGTAGATGAACATATCTGAACAAAGTGTTGAAACAACGAATGGAACAACCAAGTTCCACCCAACCATAGAACAAAACATCCAATCTACTTGCTTCGTTCACCCCCTAGCCTGACCATGAATCCATGAGGGAAAACTCCAAACTCCTCCTTAGCTATCGTCCTTTTTTAGAATTAGAAAAATTCTCCTTGCCTCACACTCATAAACCAGTGTTCATAACAACAAGTGATATTCCTCTCCTCTGCATACTAGACAGCGTCCTACCTCCTCCCATATGCTATATTCCAAAAGCATCTTGTGCCTAGGTCTTTTCCCCTTGGGAATTTTCGCAGCTTTACAAACCCCTGATTTTTAGGGACTACCAATGGCCAAATTTCTGATTTTCCACTTGTAACATTCATCCCTGAGGTAGTTCAAACATGTTCCCCACTCATGGAGTCATGGTCAATTGATTTCAACCTGGCTATTCAATTTGTCTCTCAACAATAAATATAAAAAATATTTGTTTCTTACAAGTGTCATAGTCAAAAAGTTGGTTGGGCAAATCAAATATTTTCCCAACAGTCATAATAATAAATTACAATTAAATAAATTCCAAATTCAGAATTGTCATAAATGGCAATAATTTTCCAAATTCGAATTTACCAAAAACAGAAATAAATTCCTAAGTGTATTCATACTTCAATAATAATTTATTTTTGGGGATATTACGGAAAATATAGAGATATGGAAATATAGAAGAAACACATAACCCAAACTGAACAAAATTTGGAATCTATGTATGCACTTGTATTAATACTCAAAAAATGAGAGTTTTCTCTATTACATCTGTCAAGAAGCAACCCCTAATAGATCTTGAATCTATGTATTTATACAAAACTGTCACAACTCAAAACTGTTGGACTTATTATAATACAAATAACAAATATTTGAAATAATACAACAGTGTGTAGAATCTGATGAGCTTCGTTGGTATTCCCCTCTATCTCTTCGGTTGCTGGCATAAACACTTATTTTCCTCATTCCTTTAGGCTGGACACATTTGTCGTATGTTCTTCTTAATTATTCGGCATAACATCCTAGCAGTTGTAGTTTCATTGCCATATGTCCCTCCAGCTATGTTCAGTAATGCAATGACATTTTCTTACCTTCTCTCAACTATGCTTTCTTTTCCGCGCTCAATGCATTGGTTGCATCTATCTAAAAATTCCACCACCAACCTTGATGGCTCAATTGTTTCATTCACCTCGAAAGTGTATAATTACTTTTCTACTTGAGGTAGCCTTTCTTGGATTCTTTTCACTGCTTGAGCTAAGGCCTGGAATTGTGAACTTGGGTTCACTAGCCATTTATTTATTTTAAGAAGATCAATCTGGCTCATTTTCTGAATGGTTGCCAGAGTTTTCTCTTTGCTCTTTCTGGAGTTTTGTTGGTTCATTTTGATATCGATTTTCCCCATGGCCTCTATGATACTGCTTCCCTCAAAACCAATTAGTCTCTTGTCTAATGATGATAAATCTTATTAGCAAGCGTCCTTTACCTCTCTGGCTAATCTCTTTCTCTCTGCCAAATTCATTTCCCACACCTTCAGGGCCATATCACCTCTTATTTGTTCAGAAGGGGAAAGCCGAGGAAAATCAGGGACATTATCTTTCTTTGCCAATATGATGGCTTCTTGAAACTTCTCTCGGGTTGAGCGAGCTTCTCTTTCCTTAATATAGATATCCTTTAGAGCAAGGTCTACTGCCTGGTAGCACTTCTAGATGGCATCAACCTTCATAAAAAGATCTTGTTGGTCCATTTCCAATTTTTCGTTTATTTCCAACACTTGAATTGGAAGTCCGGAATGTCTATCGAGGTACCTTCGGTCACCTTCAATCTGTCTTGTAGTTGTCTTATAAATTCATCACGTTGAGTGATTAGACCTTGGTTGATTTGTGAACACTGATGGAGCTCATCAATATTGGCCCGAAGCTGTTGAATTTGTTGGTGATCATTAGATCTAATCTACTCGAAATCTTGACTCATTCTATCCCGGACAGTATTTTCAGCGGTGTATATCTTCTTTTGTAACTATTCTACCAACAAACACTTATGTCGCAGTTGTTCGGCCAAATTTTCCACATACCATTGATTATTTGTGGAAAAAGCACCTAACAAACCTGCAACTTCTTTTGTGAATTCTATATCATCCCGATCATTCTTGTCATATATCATTCTCTGCCTTTTGGTTATCACTCCATCCTTCTGGTATGATTCTTTTTTCACGATGGCCTTCCTTTTCCTACTAAAGAATAAATCTGAAGGAGGCATATCTTCGAGTGAGATGGGGTAAGATCGCTTACCAAAATAATTTCAGAACTAGGATTTTCGAAACTGGATTGCAGAGGAGTAAGCGATGTAATGGGCGTAGCAATATCAATGGATTGTTGTTGATCTGTTGTATTTGGGGTACCAGTGGGGGTGGATGGTGTCAAAGGTGGTATATCAGGTCCCCGCTTCATGTAATCGTTGATTTGTTCTAGCGCCTAGGGCTTAGTTGTCCTGATAATGAGGCTTCTAATTCCTATGTCAAAACCTTGGAGATATTTAGGGTCTCCTCAACCCTATGTTTACTAGAGTGCTCTGGTTCAGAACCTGTAGACATAGATTCCTGTGTAGGAGGAGCGGCTATCGACTCTCCTTGTAGTAGCTTTGGTAGGTTGTTTCTCCTGTGCCTTTGGAAACTGATAAAACCTACTTGTTGGTCTGGAGGCAGAGTTTGAAATTTGTCTTGCACCTCTTCGTAGGATCCAACTCCCCTTAATATTTCGTCATACGGGGAGTTTTCATGCACATACCACCTCATGTTGAATTGGGCCAGGTGGTTTTCCACAATCTTGTGTGGGTTGTTCCATTTGAATTTGATGTCCACCAATTTGACACCTTCCAGAGTCGTGGCCTCCACTTTGGAGTGACCGAAATCTAATAGTGAAAACATGCCGACTTGGATAAAGAAAGTTGGCCATACCTTTTTTTGAGTTGCATTCAGCTCCTTGTTGATGCCTCGTGTTACTATCTGGTAGGCCACTTCTCTGCATACCAGTCGGTTTGGTAAAAATCACAGGATAGCATGGGGAGGGACAGAGAACCCAAAAAATTTGATATGGGAGAAGTTCTCAATGAACCAATATGCTAGCTTACCCAAATTCCCCATAATTTGATCTGAAATTCAAGGGGGTGGGTGGCCATACAAGGCTATGTGAATAGGGATCACAACATTATGGCATATTTCATAAAAACAATTCTTGTCTTTTTCTTCCCACGGCTTGGAATGGTAGAACTGAATGGGCTCTGCACTGACCGAGTTCCATCTCCAATTCATCAATGGTAAAGGTGCCATGAAACAGATGGAATCCATGACATACGCAGACATATAGAAAGGGGTGGGCTGCCCCTTTGTTTTCGTCATTTTTTATTTAGTAATTCCTTTGGCCAAATTATCTGACAGCATTGTGACCCAATTAAAAGTATATCCCTTGGCCACCTCGTGCATGATAGATACACATTCCACCGGGAAATGAGTAGGGATCTTCTTCCCAAACAACCTATAGAGCATCATGGCTACATAAATCATGTGAGTGTATAATGACATTGTGGCATACATACCATGAGCGTCAGCCCTAAACTTCTCTGGGTGCCCCCACCAGGATCTGATTATATCGGGACAACTCTTGTTGTATTGGATGCATTCCTTTTGCTCGAACTCCAAAATAAATGCAACATTGTAAGTATATTTAGGATTGGGAAATAGCTTATACATTACTTAGAGGTTTTTCGGTCGGAAAGAACCAATGACAACCTTCTGATGGTTGATGATGCTCCTGTTCTGGACGTCGATGTTTTCCAAGGCCCAGCTTATCATGTCATTATACGACATGAGTCTCGGCCCTGCTGCTATTTTGTGCAATTCCGACTACGCTATATGTCTGAGTTTAGCTGCATAAGAATCATCTTCTTCATCACCGGACTCCCTGGACAGTTTATGATTTCCTGTTCCAGAACCTCAAACACCTACATCCAAGATTTAACAGTGTCTATGACTCGTAGTGTGGTGTCTGACAGAACGTCTGCATTTGGATTTAAATCCTCGCCAGTCGGATCAGGATTATTCATCATTTTCCGTGGTGCCATGATCTCTATGAAATTGAGTGAGGTTACCTGTTGCAGAGAAAATTCATGAGATTTTCAAACTGATAAAAGCTTCTTAATTGTGGAAGGTGAAAATGAATTTGAAATCCAAGTGCTTTTATTCAAATCAAATACATTGGTTTTCGTATAGCTTCACTGACGAAAATTTTATTAACTTTAATGGAAAAGTCTACCTGGCGATCCGCAATCCATGTTTGAATCATTACTGTTAATTAGTCATAAATTCCATTAATATTTGGCAGTTCACATTCGGGAGTTTTAGATGAGACAGAGTGAGAATTTCCCGAATCTCGGATCTACGAATGTTAATCCCTGGATAATCGCTTTTAAACTCTTAATTAATCATGTTTAAATAGGTATGTCAATTTCGAGTGTTTCAGGAGTTCAGACTTTGGGAACTTTAAATGTAGCTCAAGAGGAAATTCTGGAAGCCCAAAACTACGAAGTGATTAATTATCCGATAATCGATCTTAAGTTTTAATTAATCATATTCAATTTCAAGTATTTTGGAAATTCGGACTTCGGAGATTTTAGGATACGATATAGGACAAACATTTGAACTCTGAACTGCGAAGTCATTAATTATCTTTTGACCATCATTAACTTAATTAATTAATGTTTAACACCTCGACATTTTGATACTTCGGTGATTCGTGAATTCATTCTTTGTTAAATTCTCGAAGGATCGTCTTTCGTAGTGACATGTTAGATGGCGTCATTCTAGATGACATGTCAAGAAAAGGGGGTTGCCACGTGTTACTTGGAATCATATGAATATTCAAGCGAAGGTGTCAGAAATGGGTGGCATGTGTCAACTCAGAGAAGTCTCAAAAGATGCATGTGTCCTAATTCTTGCGTCTTTTAAAAGGCTTATGAAACTTTGTGAGCAGACTCCTTCGAGTTTCGGAGCTTCGGGGTTTTTATTGTTAAGACTTATTACAACACCCGAAGAGCGAAGCTTCGAAGAGACCTTTAGTGTTTTGACTCTTTAAAATTCAGGTGGTTCCAAAACTCCGAAGGTATTAGGGTCATTTGATCAAAAAGGGAAAACTCATCAATGGCGGATTTCATGTGTGCCTTATTACTAATTAACAATAAATGAATTTGGTTTAAAATTGAAATTTATTTTCTAAGTTACCCTTTCTTTGGGAAAGATATATTTTCATGAGATGAGAAATATAAAAATCAAAAGTTTAGAATTGTGTTCCAACATAGGCTCCATCTGGGGATCGCGCCTCCCTGTGAGAGGCGGAAGAATAGTAGACCGAGTGCCTTTATTGGGTAAATGGAGTCATTATTGCATTTCTGGGAAATACCTTTTAGGAACTAATCATAGAAAAATGAACTTCAACCGAATCTCAGAAAACCTTCAAAACAAACCTTAGGACTAAACTTCACGTTAGGCTATATAAGATTTTCCTTTCCTAAAACTGAATTTGGATCTGTTTAAGATAATCAAAATGACTTTAACTGAAATATCAGAATTTGGTCGATTTTGTTTGCATCAAGGTTAAGTAAATTTAACAATTTATTTAGGGAGTCCCTTGTTGGTTTAGAATGTAAATATTACCGGGAAGATAACTAGATATCAGAGTATGTTATATATACGTGTATGAAAGCCCTACAGATATCATAGATATTGTTTCACTGCTAGCGAGCTTGTTCAGTACCCTAGTGAAGTTATCTACATATGCCATTGAATTTCCTTTCACCACTTCATTTAAAACTTTTGCATTTGATCAAGATGAGGGAAATCATTACATGAATTTCCTTTCATCATCTCTTTGGACAAAATGGGGGCAATTAGTTTATAAATTTCCTTTCACCATCTGTCTTATATTTTAATATTTTTGAAGTAAGGGCAATCAATCTGTATGTATCATTCAAGGGATGATATATGCTTAAAATTTAACAACGAAAGTCTGTCAACAACTTTTGATTGTACTCTGGACTAATTCTCTCTCGATATTCAATACACCTTCGCCTATAGGGAAGATTTTATGGGAATTTCGATTTTTTAGAAATTGACCTTGAGTGAATTAATCAGTTAAAAATATGATAGAAGAGATAAAGTTATCGGGATTAGCCTAGACATACTTTCTTTCAGTTAAAATCAAAGGAATGATAAAGATTTTCGCCTAATCTCATTTTGAAGATATGTTTTTAAGTTTTCGGATTCAAGGTGAAATTCTTTCTTCCTGTGAAGACCAAGGAAAGGATAGTGAAATTCAAAAAGAATAAAAGCCCAAGGATAGGCACAAATAAACAGAGCGATGATTTAGAGGGTCAGACACAAAAGGATTTCAATCTGACAAAAGTTTGTTTATGGATTTTTGAACTTCCCTTCAAGCCCTTTTTATTTTTATTTCCTCTCTTCTTTTATTTGATTTTTTTATTTCATTTTATTCAGAGAATGATTCATAATTAATATGTAATATCCATACCTTTCTGATCTTTGATCAGGTGACGATATCTAAACAAGTGGAACCTCCTTTACATATGATAAGATTACTTTCAAATTTTATCTTGAACTAACAGAATAGGAGTTCATAACTCATATTTCCTTTGTATTTTCAATCAAGTAAATCATTAATTTATCACCTATTTTGAGAGAAAGTGAATGTTTTCAAAACTGAGTGTTGGATTCTAATACATCCTTATCTCTCAATTGACAGTAAGTATTATGCACGGGAACAAACATGGGAAATGTCAGGAACTTTTGCAGCAATAGAAATGATGTGGTACATGTTTTTATATTTTTGTTTTGATGATATCAAGTAAACCTGGTTTATTTATAGTGAAAGTAAAAATTTGGATAATTTACAAAAGAATAATAAAATTGCAAACCGAAACAGGGAAACAGAAACCGATATATACAATGGGAATCTGGAATATGATTATTGCATAAAATGTTTTAGGTAACGCCCATTGATAGGAGCGTCAAGAATTTTTCCGTCGAGGTTTTCCAGTAAGAAGGAATTTTTCCCCTCAACCACTGCAATCTTGAATGGTTTGAACCAAAGATGGTCAAACTTGCCATGTTTCCCTGCATCCTCTTTCCTAGTGTCCCACTTCAAAACTAAATCACTATGGAGAAACTCCCCATCTTTAGCTTTTTTATCGAACAGGGCCTTCATATTATCTTGGTACTTTTAAAGTTTGTCGTCTACTTTGGCCTTATTTACTGGACTTCGATTATTTGATTTATCCTTCTTGTAATGTCGTTTGGATATTCATTTGCATCCTGCCAAAGATTCATCACAGGAAGAGAGAGATTTATAGGAAGGACAATGTTAGTACCATAAAACAATTGAAAAGGGGACATACCAATTGATTTCTTGGTGCCGATTCGATTTTCCCATAAGGCGTACTCCAGTTGAATGCGCCAAGCCTTCTTATTTTCTGTCAACACTTTTTTTATTATAGTCATCAAGCTCTTGTTGGATGATTTGGTCAACCCATTGCCTTGAGGATAATAGGTTGTAGAATGTCCTGACACAATGTTGTATTTTTGGCAGAAACTGACCATTTCCATAGATTTGAAAGCTTGGTCATTGTCAATGCCTATTTTCTAAGGACAATCAAATCTTGATAGGATGTTCTCTTCCAAGAAGTTTCTTACTACCTAATCCATAGAATTCCGAGTTGGAATGGCTTCGACCCATTTCATGAAGTAATCAGTAGTGTTTAAAATCCATTTATGTTGGGTGCTTGACTGCGAATGGATTTCTCTGATGAAGTCCAGACCCCATTGTTGAAAAGGAGCTTCTACTTTGACTGGAATTAAAGGTAGTGTAGGGAGATTTTGCTTACCAGAGAACAATTGGCAAGAGTTGCAGGCTCTGAGCTTGGAATTCATGTCAATAAATAAATTTGTCCAATAATATCCAACTCTTAAAATCTTGTAGGTCGTTTCCCTCCAGGCGTGGTTTCTGTTGGGCTCCGAATTTAATACATTTTCTTGCAGATTCTTGACCTCTTTTGTAAATATTTTTTTCATTTTTCTCATAACTATGAATCAATTTCTCAGGCTTTGATAAAGTTTGGATTGAGGAAGGAAGAAATGGTTCTAATCAACATTTATCTATTTGGAGACCTCGTCATCCTTCACATATGATATTATAAGTTCAAATCACTATTGAAAGAGCTCCCACGCAATTTTGGGGAATTTTCCTCATTAAAGGCTCGTGTATTATAAGGATTTTGTGCAGGTGTATCAAGTTGGTCAAAGATCGTTCCTTCGAAGCATGTGGACAAGTGGATCTTCTCAAATCTTCCAAGACCAAGGCCAAGCCCAAAGCGATATTCTCTTTATACGATCATATCAAACTCATGTTCAAAGACCACCATGGTCGTGACAAAGCCTTTGTTGTTGCTGCTGATAATAAAGACCATTGAAGGAGGGACGATGATGGCATGTTTATCTTATCATCTCTGCGATTGTATTCACAAGACACTTGTTAAAGTTTCTTGCCTCTTATTTTAGGGATCTCCAAAGCCTAATGGTCAAACACCATGTGTCTTGATCGGTTCTATTTCTATGCACCCAGTTAAAGAATGTATTCCACACATATAAATTCAAGCAAGATTTGGCACACCATCTCATCAATCAGTTATGATTCATCAATAGAAAAGGGCATGGAGTATGGGAATTGAAAAATACAAGCATGCTCTCTAAAAATGAAATCGCTTGTTTTTCAAGATCACAACTTACAATAATGAATTCGTGTGAATCGATTGATATCAAAGTGCCATAAATGATTGCTACCAGAATGGAACTGCCATCGAGATGATGAAATAGAAATATTGGGCACATATAAATCCGGTCTGGGTGTGGTCGTCAAGTGTTGAAATGCTGAGCGCCATTCCTGGGACATTTGTCAATAATTTTTTCCATACAGTTATGTGGATGTGTTGTGCTCTTTCGCAAGAAGACCGTGAATTTCGTCAAAGTCTGCCACATCATGGCTTCAACAAATTCTCAATAAATATCTCCTATTCGATAGATCTTCAAAGCCCAATACTCTGTCAATTCTCGTCACTTTCCACACAGTCCAATTCCGGCGCAAATTTCAAGGTGATGAAGTTGAATCTTGAAAACCTAAGATCTGGGTTTTGCGCATAAGGGTCCAAATTGGTTCCCACGTGAACAGTTTCCAAAAATTCTTAACGGTTTGGGATATATTCTCATTTTTCTAAATAGGTAAAACCCAGCTTTTGTGGTTATGGCGTTTTTCCAAAAATGCCAAGTGCCAAGTGGATTGCCCAGACATTGAAGGAGCCCTAAAAACTCAGTTATTTTGACCGATTCAAAGGGAGATTTATGTGAAACGTGTTTTCTCTTCAAACGATGATACTCTGAAACAATTTTTGTAATCAATGTATTGCCTATCTATAGGTGCACAACATGGTATTGTAGATCTTGAGTTGCAGAAGCCTGATTGTAACTAATTCCAAACTCTATATAAGATTTGGAATGGGCGTAGAGAAATATATAGAGAATGCAGAGCATAAGAGATTATATGGGGGAGATAGAGGTAGAATTTAGAAATAGATTAGATTTGCAGAGATAAATAAGTTTCCAGCAGTTGTATTGTTCTTCCTTATTGAAATAATCAGAAGTTGTTCATTCATATGATTTCTACTATTATGAGTTTGTTGTAAACGTTTTGCATAGTTTCCATCGCATTAGAGATTTGAGTGTTCTCTTCCAGTAGGAGTATGATTTTAGTTTTTATTCGATTGGCTCATTTGATTCAACATTTCATAAGTTAGAGTATTTTTCCCGTCATTAGTTTTCTCAGTAGATCTTTTATATGCTTAGAATGCATTTTGTGAGTTGGTACAAAACTAGTGCAGGATTAGTGCAGAATGAGTGCAGAACAGGGCAGATTAGTATAAATTATTTCTGCGGTTTCTTTTATGAATTCAGGAAGTAGATTTACATTTTTTACAAACTCTCTCTTCAACCCTGCACATACAGTGTTGGTTCCTCTAAGTCTACCTCCCCGGGTTGACAATTAAGTGTTGTGAACAGATGGTATATATTTACACCAACAGTTTCCTCCACACACTCCTTCATGAAATTCATTTATGAAACTTTGTTTCAAGTTCTATTAAGCAACATAACAAGAAACCTAGAGGATCTTTCCAGTACAGTTGGCCATCAATAATACAATATTTGACTGTGTGTAGCTTCAAAGTTCTCACTTTGGACGAAGTCATGTCTTTCGGGCACTGAAGGGTAAGGAGATATGAAACAATATTGCAATACCAAACAGAGGAAGAAAATTTAACTTTAATATGAATTGTAGGTGTTTGATCATCAAACTCCTCTATATCCGGGAGATATCTGTGTGATTCTAGGAGATTTATCCCGAGCACCCTGAAATTCGATTCGGCTAACAATTTCGTCAAGCCTTGACCTTTAACTAGTTTGCTCAACTTTACTTCTAGATCAAACTCCTAAATTTTAGCTAACCATTGACCTCTCTTTCCATCACTATTTGGTTGCACCAAGATGTCTTTGACAATGCTTGTTGGCATGTAAGCGATTATTTTGGAATGCAACACATATGTCCTGAAATCATTGAGAGCTTTCACCATTGCATAAGCATGTTTTTCAAGTATATCATATTTTGATTTTGCATCCCTGAGACTTTTACTGAAAAATGTTATCGGCTCTCAAAACCTTCTTCGTTCTTTTGTAGGAGCGTCACTGCGATAGTATGTTCAGAAGCGAAAGAGAAGATCAATAATTCCTTCGTATAGTATGGACTGGCTAACACTAGTGCTTTGCCTATAGCTTTCTTGACTCGCTCAAACAATGCTTCAGATTTGGTGATTAATTTCACTTCATTGTCCTTCTTCAACATATCTGTAATCAATTTAATTATTTCAGCAAAATTGGGAAAGAATCTTCTCAAAAAGTTTATCTTTCCTAAAAAAGATTGAATTTTTTTCCTGTTCCAAGGAATATTAATAGTGTCTATAGCCTCAACCTTCTTAGGGTCAACCTTGGTTCCTTCTTTTGACACTATGTGACCCAAGAGATTACCTTCTTGCATAGCAAAATGTGATTTCTTGGGATTAAGAGACAAACCGAATTTTCTGCATTTTTCGAAGGTCTTCTTGAGGTGTAGCAGATGTTCTACATCAGAGTTAGAAAAAACCGTCAAATCATCAAGATAAATAACGAAGAACTTATCTCTTTCTTTGACGAACGCAATGTCCATCTCTCTTTGGAAAGTAGCCCCTGCATTCATCAAACCAAATGGCATTTTATCGTACATGAAAGTTCCCCACGGAGTGGTAAATGCTGTTTTTTCTTTGTCGTATTTATGGACAACAATTTGATTGTATCCGGAAAAACCATCAATCATGGACATTTCGTTAGCTCCAACTACTTTTTAAAGAACATGATCCATCTTTGGTAATGGGTGGTTGTCTTTGAGGGATGACTGATTTAAGTTTCTGAAATCTACACAGAGCCTTATTTTTCCATTTTTCTTTCTGACAGGTACCAAATTCGCTACCCATTCGGAATATCTGAGTGGAACGATAATTTTTTCATCGAGAAGTTTCTTGACTTCTCTTTCTATCACTGTCAAGAGAATTAGATTTATTTTTTTGAGTTTTTGCCTGAAATTTTTGATACCATGTTTCAAAGGAATATTGTGTTCAATAAGAGAGGTATCATAAGTTTTCATATCATCATAGGACCATGCAAAAACGTCTTTATATTGCCTAAGAAACTCGGCATACTTACTCTTCATTTGGGTTGGAAGTTATTTAGGTATCTTGACCAGTTTAGGATTTTCCTCAGTTCTTATATTATTGTCTTCAACCTCTTCAGGCTGAGGTCGCAAGGTAGATTTTAAAGGTATGTCATCATGGTCAAATAATATCTCTAAAGGGATCATACCTCTAGGGATCTGATTGTTCTTAATCACAAGCATGTGGTGGTTTGCAATCTTATCCTGGAATATTTTGGGGTCTTCACCTTCTTGCATAATCCAAATGGGATCATTATGGTTTTCCTGATCTATGTGAGTTTCAAAAAACTCATCAATAATCTCCAGGAACTATTTAATTTGTTCATCCTCTTTGAACACTTGCCAATGTTGAACATCATTTGGGATCAAGGGTCTATGTCTCATCTCGATGTGATATTTCATTTTTAGGACAGTGGGTGGTACAAAAGTCGCAGCAACTTTGGCTAAAGAATCGGCCTATTGATTTTCCATTCTGGGAATGGAGTGAATGTTAAAGGAAGAGAAGAAATTCTCTATGAAATCCCAGGCGCAATTTCTGTATGACCTCAGCGTTGGATGCTTGGTTTGATATTGTTTCTTTATTTGTTCCATGATGAGCTCTGTGTCACCATAAACTATCAGATGTTCAATTTTTAACTTTCTAGAACCTTCTAATCCTAAGAAGAGAGCTTCACATACATTATTCATATAATCAATGTCCCATTGTAATCTATATGAGAAGGGAATAACGTACTCATTTCCTGGTGCTACAAATAACACTCCAGCCCCTACTCCTTCACAGGATGAAGCACCATCAAAAAACATTTTCCACATTTCTTCTCTACTATTTACATTTTTCTTTGTTTTTTCTAATTTTTTATTTTCTTCTTTTGTACATTCTTCGAAATCATCATCGATTGATAATATACAATTTCCTAAGTCCTGATCAGCAACAGAAACTGGATAATTATTTGGATTTTGAGGTTCACTTATCATATATGCTAGTCTAGTTTATTTTTACAGTCATGTGAATTGTCCACCGAAAATTGGGATTGTAGCGTAAATCATGTCCAACTGAACTGATCCACCTAATTTAGTGCCCAAAGACCTGGATAGATGCATGTCATACTTGGCAGGGACGTCAACAACAACCACATCCATAAGAACACTTTTTACAGGGATTTGAGCAAGATTTACTACCAGATCTTTAATCATGCCAACACACTTAACTTTTCTGGAATCAAACGATTATAGGTCTTGATAAGGTCTAGTAATTTTGAGGCCCAATTTCTCCATGATAATTTTAGGCATTAAATTATGAGAGGCCCCAGAATCTAACATGCAGTTGTGGAGTAAATGGTCGTGCACAGTTAGCGTAATATAAAATGGAGCAACAGAGTCCTTGGTGTTTTCGATGTGTGGACCAAACATGATCGTAGGTCTTTCATCTTGTAGATTAATAACATTTGCATGACATTCATCATGAGAAAAATTTATCATCTTAGCAATTTCCTTTCTATAAATCGGATTTTTCGCAAGCTCAACTAGAGGCATGGGGATTTTAATTTCATTAAGTTCGTTTTCTAAACTGAAACTTCCAATTTTTTTTTCGATTCCTTTGGTTGAAACTTATGCTTCTGTATTTTCTAGTTTTTTAGTTTGTGTTGTTCTTGTTTCAACTGGTTTTGTCTTGGAATCTTGTGTTTTAGTTGGTGTTTTAGTAATTGCTGCCTCATTCGTTTTACTTCATGACAAAATCTTTTTCAGTGGATCATTCATAGAATTTTTCACTCTGGGCCTTAAATTATACTTTTGTTGGAGTTCGGCCATTATTGAGTCAGCGAGTCCTTGATAGGCAGAGTCTCCCAGATTATTAATACTTTCATCATTATTAAACAGGGACTCTAGATCTAAATACTTCTCATAATCATGTCTAGTTAAATGTGGCTTGAGATCATCATCACTAAGGTTGCTCAGATCTTCTTCTAACTCCTCATAATTTTGCATATCATCCCTCTGCATAAAATTTTCAATTTTGAAAGGGGCTTGGATCTTTTGATCTTCATTTTTTATTTGTCTATGTTGCATCTGAGGGTTAGGGTTTCTCTTAAACTGATTTCTAATGTAAGTATCATATTTGACTTGATCTAGCTCCATTCTAGATATTTTGTTTGATAAATCTTTGATTATTTTGGATATCTCATCCATCTTTTCTTCTACAACCTTGTCTGATCCAGAGGGTCCGGCTTGTTCTTTGAAACGTCTAGGTTCTTTGGTTCTCGTTTCAACCTTATTTTTTAATTTCTCGGATGTCGTCATATTGGATTCAATTTCTATGGCATCGTCATGCATTCCTGACAAAGTGGCCGATATTCTTTCTCTTAAGAGGAGAACAAAGTCAGGTTCAAAAACCACTGCAAAAGTTACTTTTGCAGCAGGTTGAGAGGGTTTGACTTCGGTTGGGATTTTGTTGTACATTTTGTTGAATCTCTGAGTAAATTCGAGGACTAATTTAGAATTTTTTTTTCTTAAAGCCCCAAATTCGATCAAATAATAGAGATGGTCCTTCTTCTCTCTGTTGAAATATTGTAACTACAAAGAGTATTCTATTTACTATTGATGTATTATTCATTAGATCAATCCCCTTTTGTGGATTGATCATGTCGGGTATTGTAAATGACCAAATCCCCTTTTGCGGATTGGTCAAACCCTAATTGTAATGGGATAAATGAAAAGTCGGCCCCAGAATATATTAAAGTGGTTATAACCACCCAGAATGAGAAGTCATCCTTACCAGTGAAAAGACACCCAAGTTCAGCGCCTATCAGATTGTATAAATAAGAGAGGCTAGTGCCTCATTTGTTCACTCGCTCACTTGTTCATCAGAACGGAAGTTCGGAGTTGCAATTGGAGAAGAAGGAAGAGAGAGAGAGGCGCATTCTTGGGAGAGGACTTTATGTATTTGTTTGAGTTATCTCTTGGAATTGTATTGGCTATCTATATTAAGGAAGTTTTTGTTGGGTTTTCTCCCCCATGAGGGTTTCCCAGGATAAATGATGTGTCTCTTGTGATTGTGTATTTCTAAGTTATCCTATATATTCTATGGTTATATATTCAATTGAAAAGAAACCTAATAATAGATTAAACCTTAACATGGTATCAGAGCTAAGCTGAAGAGAGCATATTTCACAAGAAGAAGAAAAACGTCACTATTGTCGTACATGAAAGTTAGGGATTTTTATTGAAAAATATTTTCAGCCTCAAAACCATCTAGAAAAGTGCTCCCTAACCCAAGGAATTCTTTGGCACCTTCAGCGCACCTTTTCAGTGGGTAGATCTCCCAGAAAGTGAAATCCTAGTTTTCACAAAGTACTAGAAGTACCAGAAAACCAGAAGTACCAGAGTACTAGAAGTACCAGAAAACCAAAAGCACTAGTCTAGAAATTCGTTGATCAAATTTGAGGGGGGAAATTTTGGATTTTCAAAAATATGAATGTACCAGCCTACTCGCCTCAGCTCAGCGCATCTATCCCCTGGATCAGAATTTCAAAATTTGAAGTTTGAAAAATTAGGGTTTCCTCATAAAACCCTAAGTTGCAGTTGCAGTTGCAGTCTCAGAACCAATTGCAGTATCAAATGCAATTGCAGTACTAGTTGAAGTATCAATCGTAGTACCAGTTGTAGTCACCCTTGAAGTTTTCAAGAGTTGATGATCATTACCGCTGCTACCAAATGGTGCCACTACCTCCAAATTCCATCAGAGGTATGTACTCACACATGTTTAAATGGTTAAGCTTTAAAGGGTATTTGCAGGAGAAGGGATCTCTTGCCATAGATACAGAAGGATCTCAAGATCCAACACATTCAAAGGAATAATGCAACCGAGGTTTGATTACTTTGATATGCATCTATTTGTTATGACATCATTTTGATCTAGGTTGCATGTTGAAGTTGTGACCATCATACTAACCTTTGTTCAAAAGTAACGTCAAGGTGTTAGATGGATTAAAGTTGAGATCATAGAGTTTATTATATAACCCAACCCTCTGTCAAGATAGTGTATTTCCTTAGTACAAGAAGACAGGTTGAGGAAAGCACTCGTCATCTTGAGTGAAGGAGACTTGGAATAAAAGCATCACACTCATTCTTGAGGACAAGGCTCCAGGTTCCAGGTTTGATTAATTAAGTTGAAAATATTCAAAGTTGCACATGACAAGTTGATGACTATCCCTTTACAAGTAAACACTATAGTTGAGATAGAAGTCCTTGAAAAGTATTATACTTGGTAGCATGTGAGCATATTGAGATAAATGCTTAATATAATTATTTTCCTGATACAACTAACATCTCCTCTAGGAGAAACCTCTTGTGTTAGTTCTAGGTTGACATGGAGGAATGTTCAATCACAACACTATAAGAGTGTTGACCTCATTTCGTATTGTATTTCTTACTTTTGATCTTTGCTTCAGACAAGCCACAAGTGATAGCTCTAAAGGAGATATTGTGATGATTATTCGTGCTATTGTTTTATCTACTATTATCAAAAGGATATTATTCTTGCTTATTGTTTTGTTGACCTTGTTTTAGGTCATAGGTGGTAACCCTGAGGAAGTTATAGTGAAGGTTGCAGAAGGCAACATATTATATGAGACATGAAGCAGACTATGTACATGACCATATACACTCATGTGCCAAAGAAGATGAAGGAGAAGTTATCTTTTGAGATTCAAAGTATCTCATATGAAGATTGATTGAAAGGAGATGAAGGCTCCAAAGATGACTGAACATTAGAACAAGAACTCACAGCATAATTTTTCAAAGGTTAATGAAGCCACCTTGACGGGAAGCAGAACTCGTTTGAAGCCTGACTCAGTCTTTCATACTTAGACTTGGTATTCAACACCAAGTATACCCCATAAGAGATGATGAAGTCCTTGTTGACTCAAAAGAAATCAAGAGTAAGCGTGATCTCAAAAATGATCAGATGAAGAGACAAATTCCAGGATTGGAAGACAGATGTCGTGAGAAGACTAGATCGTAACTTCAGAGACTCCTAGGAGATATGAAATCTCCTGGAAGATTCGATTGTCTCAGTGACAAAAAAGAAAGCCAGTCAGAAAGACTAGGATATGGATTCTTCCATGAGACTAGAAGAGAAGTCAGTATTGACTTCCAATATTGATCTATACAGATAAAACTTGTTGTAGATGTACAAATCTTGATGTGTGTCCAGAGGATTCTCCCAGCAAAAGGGAGAAGACTATGATGAGACACTTATTGAAGAAATAATTCCAGTACTTGTGAAGACAACCAGAACAACCATGACTCATATATAGTATGAGATGCAGGGGGAGAAATCCCCATATTTAAAATTGAGTGGCAGTTGGTGAAGTACATCAGTTGGGTCATGCAGACATGACTATGATAAAATATAGTGTTACCTCCATGAAAGAAGAAGAGATATCTTCAGTATCATTTATTGAGCCACTCTTAGTTTCATATGAAATTGTTTCCATGATGGAGTAGAGGAGTTACTTCCAGATTTCAGCAGTCACAGTGAGAATGGATCAACCATTCTCATCTTTAGAGCAGGTGTAGGTGCAAAGTCCCAGTTCCAGAAAGAACAGTTGCAGAAAAAGGAGAGGACATGCTCTCAATCAATGAGACAAATAGTGCTTTGTAGAGAGCACATAGAGCTAGCACATGATTGTGCAAATTGAGTTGCAGCTGAGCAAGTGTACCAAATTGGTACAATGTAATGAGAAAATTTGATTTGAGGATTGAATATAGAAAGACTCGTGTTTTCCAATTGAAGGAAGCTTTGTACGTGTTGAAGCAATCTCCTAGAGTTTGATACAAAAGAATTTACAGTTTCCTGAAGAGCTTGGGATTTACCAAGAGTAAAGTTGATTCCAACCTTTATCTCAAGGTTATGAATGATGATCCAGTGATGTTACTACTATATGTAGATGATGTATCCTTGACAAGATGAAGAAAATATCATCATGGATTGCAGAAGAAGCTCGCCACAGAGTTTGATGGAAGACCTAAATGCATTATCTCTTAGGTCTTGAAGTTCGTCAGAGCACGGAGAATATCTTCCTTAACCAAGGGAAGTATGCAGCTAAAATGAAAAGGGTTGACATGTTGAAATACAAATCCATGTACACACCCATGGAAATGAAGTTGAAACTCCTGGTAGATACCTCGTCATAATTGGTTGATGCTACTTTGAATAGACAGATTACTAGTTCATTGATGTATCTGACGAATACAAGGCTAGATATATGTTTTGCCTTGAGTTGGTATCCAATAGAACCTAGATGTGTTCACATTGTTGTTTCAAAACATATGATGAGATACCTTAAGGGTACGTTGGATTTTGGTCTCTATTATACTAGATATCATGACTTCAAACTAAGTGGTTACACCGATTCAAATTGAACTGGAAGTGTTTTTGATAGAAAGAACACTTCAGGATGTTGTTTCAATCTGAGGTCAGCCATGATCTCATGGCAGAGTAGGGAGAAATTCAGCATTTCTCTGAACACAACAGAAGCGGAATACATTGTTGCATGTTCCTCCAGTTGTGAAGTCGTATGGATTCGGATGTTGTTGATAGATCTATTTGATTTGGAGATGGAAGCCACTGTGATCCTATGTGGTAACTAGAGTTGTATGGAGATGATGTGTTCCATAATGAGTCGAAGCACATAGAGATCTGATAACATTACATCTGTGATATGGTGCAGAGAGGAGCCATAAAGCTCTAGTATGTTAGCATGGATGAATAGGTTGTTGATATGTTGACCAAGCCTCTATCTCATATAAAGTTGATCACTTTCGAGACAAGATTGGTATAGTCTGAAAGGACCTCCCTCGAAAGGGGGAGTAGTTTTGATGATATTATGGTATCATGTTCAGTAGTGGTAGCTCCGTTAGGATTCTTATAATCCTAGGGAATCTTATGATTNATAGGTTGTTGATATGTTGACCAAGCCTCTATCTCATATAAAGTTGATCACTTTCGAGACAAGATTGGTATAGTCTGAAAGGACCTCCCTCGAAAGGGGGAGTAGTGTTGATGATATTATGGTATCATGTTCAGTAGTGGTAGCTCCGTTAGGATTCTTATAATCCTAGGGAATCTTATGATTCCTGGTTAGATTCCGAAGGTTCGATAAGGATGGTCTGTCAGAGTATCACGTGGTAGCTCCATTAGGATTTTATATCCTAGGGAATCTTATAGTTTGTAATTTATATCCTAGGGAGGCTTTGGAAGGTGGAGGGGGAATTACACAAGCCAAAGGGCATGACCAAAAACTCATAGTGGCCCTCATGAGTTCGAAAGGCTGTCTTGGGAATGTTTGTCTCCTTCATATGTATCTGGTGATAGCCTGAGCAAAGATCAAGTTTAGTAAAGAATTGGGCGCCACTCAATTCATCCAGGAGCTCATCAATGACAGGAATGGGAAATTTGTCTTTAATGGTCAATTTTTTGAGGGCACGGAAGTCAGGACACATTCGCCAAGAACCTTCTTTCTTCATGACCATGACTACAGGAGAAGAGTAAGGGATCGTACTAGGGTGGATAATGCCTGCAGTAAGGAGTTCCTGGACTATTTTCTCAATTTCATTTTTTTGTGAAAAGGGGTGGCAATACAGATGGATATTGGGAGGAAGGCTTCCAGGTACAAGGGAAATTGAATGATAGTGAACACCGTGGGAAGGAGGGAGTCCTTGGGGAGTGGAAAATACCATTTGGTGTTTAGAAAGGAGGGCTTGGAGGTCTTTCGGCACCGGGGGTGTCTCTGTTGCTTGTATGGCATGGAGTTGGGCAATGACACCAGAATGACCTTTTTTGAGCAGCTTTTCCATGCGATGGGAACTAATGACCTCAGGTGAACCAGTCGTGATGCCTTGGAATTTATATTGGTGGAATTCCTGGTTGAATTGCATGGTTAATGCCTTAAAATCCATGAGAATGGGACCCAAAGTCCTTAGCCAGTCTTCACCCAACACAATGTCACAATCGCCCATGTCGATAGTAAACATATGGGATTTTAGGTGGTAGTCACCGATTTGGAGATGCACATTTTCACAGCACCCTCCACATTTCATGGAACCACCATTGGCAATCATGATTTGGAAATTGTTGACAGCATGGATGTAGCAATGATTTTCTTGGGCAATGCAGCGATGAATAAAATTATGGGTGCTTCCACTATCAACTAGAATGATGACCTTCTGATGAGCTGAGCCTGCTCACATATAATATATGTGAGCAGGCTCATATATAATATATGTAAGCCTGCTTACATATAATATATGTGAGCAGGCTCACATATAATCTCACATATAATATATGTGAGCCTACTCACATATAATATATGTGAGCCTGCTCACATATAATATATGTCAGCAGGCTCACATATATTATATGTGAGCAGGCTCACATATATTATATGTGAGCCTACTCACATATAATATATGTGAGCAGGGATGTAACCAATTAACTTAAGGGTTTGGGGGGTGGATAAGTCAGTGAGAGAATTGAGGGAAATGATCGGTTCCACTTCGGGAGGGTCCGAGGGAGGGGTTATGTCAGTGATTTCAGGTGACTTAGGCACAAGGGGAGTTTCAACATCCTCTTCCGAAATATCCTCAAAGATGGCCATAAAAAGATTTTGTTCCTTACACTTGTGGCCTGGGAAATATTTGTCATCACAATTATAACAAAGGCCTTTGAGTTGGCATTCATCCATTTCAACCCTGGTCAATTTTTGGATCTTTAATGGGGCAGAGGGAGTAGTGGGATTTACGGGTTTAGGGGGAGGGATAAAGGAGGGTTTACGGTTTTGAGAGGATACAACCCATTGTGCTTCTTTATCTTTTTTAGTAGCCTCCACCCAACTCGAAGGTTGATCCATGAGGACATGGGCCTGAATATCCTCCTTGAGGCCACTGATAAAACACTCTTGAAATAAAGCATCAGTCATGCCCTTTGTTTTAAAAGCCAAGCGCTCAAAGGAAGCTATGAAGTCTTCTATTGTTCATGATTGTTTCAACTTTGTCAAATGGCCCAAATGGTTGGTGTCAGTGTCAAAGTGTTCATAAAGCTCAGTCACAAGTTGGGTCCAAGCAATATACCCTTGACGGGAAGTTTTTCTCCATTGCCACTATTGCCAACTTTCTTGATCTAGATGGAGAACACCATAGTGGAGTTTGGCCAAGTCATATGTAATGTCGTATAAAGAGAAATAATGTTCCATTTGGGTGACCCAACCAGTGGGGTCCGAGCCATCAAATTTGGTCACATCCACCCGCGGAAGTCGTAGGTCACGTTGAAAGTGATGGGACTGAAAGGTATGGGAATGGGAGGAATGTTCACCTTCAGTCTTTGGAGGTGCATCATAGAAAGGGTCATCTGTAGGGATCTTCAGTTTGGTGCAGAGTGATGCAAAGATAGATTCACGTTGGGTGGTCAGTTCTTGTTTGACTTCCTCCATTGAGTACTACATGGTTGTATTTATGGTTGTATTGATGGATGAATCGATGGAGGCAACAGTAGCACTGAGTTGTTTCACTTCTTTTTGGGTCTCGAGGAAACTAGATTGTAAGGTGTTGAAGCGAGCTTCCAGGTCTTGGCTACGAGTATGGGCCATGAGGATGGATGAACTGAAAAGGGGTGGGCAGGGTCAAAAATTTTGCCAAAAAATGATATGGATGAATGTGATAAGGGAGAAGAGATGAATGCAATGGAATAGGTCTCAAATAATGGTGAAAAAAATTCCATACTTTTTTTTACACCTGCGGAGTTATACTCCGGTCTGAAGAATACTGCAGCGATGAAATCCCCAAATGTTTAACCAGAAATAAATGTGTATTTACTTGGCAACCCGAACACATTTGCGCGGCAATAGATCTTGTCTGTTTTAATTTGTTTATGTTTATGTCCCCCAAAGGTTAGGTATTCAAGGGTTCTACAAACAAGGGTTTTCCCTATGCTATAGCTCTCTGATATACGTGTGGGGTCCAACAGTAGTACTCGGCCCAATATCTCAGAGCACTAACTAAGGAGGACAGATCGTACCCTTAGCCATACTACCCGACTACCCAGGTACTAGAGAGTATCTTCTTGAGTGTTGTTCTCGGTGGCACTATAGCAATCAAGCGGTCGATCGGTTTATCTAAAGAGGGCTTCAGGAAATCGAGGTCGATCTGTACATAGGTGTTGTCTGATGCACTACCACTCGAAGGGGTACCAACAGGGGTTACAAGGGTGGCCAACAGATGTGTGCTTAAGAACCACTTGTATTTCCTGCGTGTATGAATCCCTCAACCGTGGGTTTATGCGCATAACGACATATCTCTGTGGCTTAAAGACACCAGAATACGTCTCTACCCTAAAAAAAAATTTCCACAATTTCTGCCAAGGAAAGTGCTCTGATACCACTTGTAATATACCAGATCTAAAAAGTATGCAGAACGGAAATAAAATGCTAGAAATGGCAGAATAATAGTAATATAACCAGCATAATCTCCACAATAACACAGAAATGATATAAGAACAACAACAGAAATAGCACTTTGATTCAGAAAGCAATGTTCACGGGCCTCTTCAAGGGGGCAACCTCCAGTCGAGCAGTGCTCTGTTACAATAATCTCCAAGCTAGGGTTTTCATACCCTCGACCCTTATTTATACTAAATATGTCTATCAAGAGAAGCATCTAGAGGAAGATCCTTCTAGAAGTGAAAGCTTCTATTAGGTCTCCTTACATCCGCCTTATTCTATTTTATTGAAAGGCCTTATTAATATTGACCTTTATTACATCTGAATATATTGATCTACCTATGTGCGGGTTAGGACCCTAACATAATTCCTGGGTAGCTCTTTAGGGACTGTCAGAGTACCACAAAATGATGATGTGTTAGCTTAATTGTTGTGATGATGTGTCAGCATAATTGTTGTGATGGTGTACCAGCCTAGTGTTGTGATGCCATCTTAATTGTTGTGATGATGTGCCAACTTAATTGTTGTGATGGTGTACCATCCTAGTGTTGTGATGCCAGATTAATTTCTATGATGATGTGCCAGCCTCGTGCTATGATGATGTGTTAGCCTCGTGCTGTGATGCCATCTTTGTGCCGATGATATTGTGCAGCCATCTTTGTGTTGTGATGTCAACCTTGTGTTGAAGACTCTCAGCCTAGTGTTGATGTTGATGATGCTCTAGCCTTCGTGTTGTGATGTTGTTGTTGTTGATGATCCATTTTTTGTGCTGTGATATTGTTGTTGTTGATGTTGTATCAGCCTTGTGTTGTTATTGATGGTGATATGTATCAGTGTTATATTAATCTATGTTGATGCAGATGTTGATGATGCCACTTCAGATCCTTGCTGAAGATGATGTTGATGATGCCACTTCACCGTCTTGCTGAAGATGATGTTGATGATGCCACTTTAGCTTCTTGTTGAAGATGATGTTGATGCTGCCACTTCAGCTTCTTGTTGAAGATGATGATGATGATGTTATTTCAGCATCTTGTTGAAGATGATGTTGATGGTATTCCTTTAGCCTCATGCTAAAGAAGATGATGATGTTACTTCAGCCTCATGTTGATGAAGATGATGATGCTACTCCAACTCCATGTTCTAAATGATGATGATAAGAAAAAATTATGATGATTTACAGATATGTCAGCTATTGTTCCAAGATGTTGTTGATGTTGTTTCTCTCTCTCTCTCACCTGATGTTGTTGTAGAATAACCTTCTTGTTAAGGGGGAGTGTTTAAATATTGTAACTGCAAAGAGTATTCTATTTACTATTGATGCATTATTCATTAGATCAATCCCCTTTTGTGGATTGATCATGTCAGGTATTGTAAATGACCAAATCCCCTTTTGTGAATTGGTCAAGCCCTAATTGTAATGGGCTAAATGAAAAGTCGGCCCCAGAATATATTAAAGTGGTCATAACCACTGTTGAGTGCAATCTATGTCATATAAATTTATCAACGATTTAATGTCAACCAGGAGCTCGTAATCTTAGAGGCACAACACAATATGTGCGAGGATTTGAAGTTGTCTATTCTAAACTACTAAAGCAAAGAACATAAAAATAACATGAATATACAAATGACAAATTTTACCTACTATATACAACACATAGGTGTACTGGCATCAGTGCATGGGGGCCCTTCCATCCTTCAGTAAGTACACCATAATCTTAACACAAGATAGAGATCAAAATGGAAGCATGTCTTGTATTCAAAAGAATATGATTACATCTTCATTCCAATATAAAATCTCCTCTCGACTAACCTCAAGAATCAACCTATCAATTCAAAACATGAGCATTTCCTAGACTTCACACACATATCTATCTATCTCTATCTATCTCCATCTATCTCCATCTATCTCCCTTTGAAAGGAGAAGGCTCTCCTATTTATACAAGAACATAAGAAGCTACCCCATTAATGGAGATCCACTATTCTCTCCCTAGATCCATAAAAATCTCATATAGTTACAACCACATATCCTCTTTGACCTTTATCCAAATCTCCTTCCATATCTTGAAGGGAATTCGAATTTGAGTATTGGAGGCCACATAAGAGTGTCTTGGAAGCTTCCAAATCACGTACACATGTCACCAAACTCATTCTAATAGTTAGGTATAAGTATAAGTATATTGTTTTCTAAGGTTTAACCACAAATCCACTTAAAAATGTTAAGAATTAATAAACTTTGGAAAAGCATAGTTATAACCCAATTATGAGATAAATGTAATGATGTGGAGGTGGAATGAAGGTGACATGAAGGTAATATGGAAGTAAAGTGAAGGTATTGGTGAATAATGGAGTGAGAATAGGGACTATTTTGAGGCCCAACATACCCCCAAACTGAAGATATTGCATGTCCTCATGCAATCTATTACATTACTTTTTGATACTTGAGCTTTGGCTTAAACTCTGCATGATATCATTTACTTAACTTTTGCAAAGTATTTTTGATGAACTGCAACTTGGTTGGTTCTTGTGTTTCAACCATATTTTGTTTGTTGCATTCAACTTTAATGTATGATCTTTGCATATTGATAATGTGATTTTTATTACAGAGTATTTTTGTTGGAATGCATCATGGTTGGTTCTTGTGTGATAACCATGATTGTGTTGGCATCAATGATCTTTTAAGTACTTTCTTCTTTTTTCGAAAAGCCATTTATATGCTCATGATGATGTAATAGTAAATATATCTTGAAAGTATGTGGGCTTTGAATGTAATATGAATGTTTTATGAATGTGGTAACATATGAATGTGAATGTATTTCCCCCCTCACCTGATGGTTTTGGCAATTTGAAAAAATGACGAAAGGAAGTGAAGTTTTTCCAAAAATTATCATTCTAACTTTTCAAGGAATTAAATGGTTAAAAGTTAGAAAATATCATACCTTAACTTACCCTTTCAAAAGTGGATGAGAGTTGTGCACGTGTGGCTGCAAAATTTTGTTCGTAATCTTCTTTACTTGGTTGTGAAAATGGTGGATGAGGTCGAAAAAGTGAATCTTTTATTGTTGCTGCATCTGCTGCTAAATCTACTACTGGATCTTCTGCTGAATGTTCGGAATCTGTTGTTGCTGCTAAATCTCCTGTTGGATCTTCTCTGCTGCTGCTAAATCTGTTGTTGGATCTTCTGTTGAATGTTTGGAATCTGCTGCTGCTACTAAATCTGTTGTTGGATCTTCTGTTGAATGTTCGGAATCTGCTGCTGCTGCTAAATCTGTTGTTGGATCTTCTGTTGAATGTTCGAAATCTACTACTAAATGCAACTGAAAATGTATAAGGCTTGGAAGGTATACAAAATTCAGAATTTACACTTTCTCCCACTAGCTTTATTTATTGACTTGTCCTCAAGTCATTTAAAAAATAATTCTGCATCCTCTACTACAAAATGATTGGTCTTCAAGTCTTCAACGCTCATTGGCATAATTCTTGTCATGTGAATAAATGTTTCGGTGTCGAACATAACAAGAAATTGTTAACTTAGTGGCCATTGATGGATGCCACTAGTCAACACGAGAGCTCCCATCTTTAATGAGGATGAGAATCTGCAAGATACCAGATATATAAAATATGCAGAACGGAAATGAAATGCTAGAAATGACAGAATAACAGTAAAATATCCAGCATAATCT
>JASDQU010010589.1:66145-77496 GCA_032191745.1 Picea mariana | reverse complement strand
TCAGAGAGTATCGTGGATTTGAGCTTGGATTGTTTACTTAAATACAAGCGACCTTTGTATCGAAGCTCATCCTGAAGCCAAGAGTACCCTGGGGGAGCCTGCGCCTTGTTCTGCAGTTGCTGAATTAGATGTGAACTTTTGGGGTCTTGCAGCCATTCCTGGTGCACAGCTTGAAGCCAATCAGGTACAATGAAGGAAAGAGAAAAAAGGGATCCTTCTTCTTCATATTTCCGGGACAGTGCATCTGCCACTACATTGTCTTTTCCCTTCTTGTAAATGATCTCATAATCATATCCAAAGAGCTTAGTGACCCATTTTTGTTGCTCCTGGGAGGAAATGCGTTGTTACAGAAAGTATTTGAGGCTTTGATGGTCTGTCTTAATTTGGAATCGTTGCCCTAAGAGATAAGGACGCCATAATTCAACTGCATGCAGAATCGCCAACATTTCTTTTTCATAAATAGGTTTGCCCAGATTCTTTTCAGACAGTTGTTTGCTAGTAAAGGTCAAAGGTCAACCCTCTTGCATAAGGACAACGCCAATGCCTTTCCCTGATGCATCGCATTCCAACACAAATGTCTTTGTGAAGTCGGGAAGATCCAGAACCGGAGTGGTGCACATGACCATCTTCAAAGTTTGAAAAGCTTGATCAGCTGCTGGGGTCCAAGTGAAAGAGTTCTTTTTAAGGAGAGCCGTGAGAGGTGCTACAATCTTTCCATAGTTCTTGACGAACTTGCGATAATACCCTGTGAGGCCCAAAAATCCCCGCAAGCTTTTGAGAGTCTTAGGGTGCAGCCAATCTTGCATGGCTTCAATCTTTTTTGGATCCACCCTGACGCCATCCTTGCCCACGAGATGACCCAAGTATTCTACTTCGGATGCACCAAAAGTACATTTGGACTGTTTCAGGAAAAGCTGGTGTTGAGCGAGTAGGCTGAGAACTCGATCCACATGAGTCAGATGGTCTGTCCATGTCTTGCTATATATGAGGATATCATCAAAAAAACTAAGACAAAATGACGAAGAAAAGGGCGAAAGACATGGTTCATGAGGCTCTGAAAGGTGGAGGGGGTGTTACACAACCCAAAGGGCATGACCAAAAACTCGTAGTGGCCCTCATGAGTGTGAAAGGCTATCTTAGGAATGTCGGACTCTTTCATACGGATCTGGTGATAGCCCGAGTGAAGATCAAGTTTGGTGAAGAATTGGGCACCACTCAGTTCATCCAGGAGGTCATCAATGACCGGAATGGGAAATTTGTCTTTGATGGTGAGTTTATTGAGAGCACGGAAGTCAGGACACATTCACCAAGAACCTTCTTTCTTTAGTACCATGATGACCAGAGAGGAATAAGGGCTCGTACTAGGACGGATGACTCCAGCAGTAAGGAGTTCCTGGACCATTTTTTCAATTTCATTATTTTGGGCAAAGGGGTGACGATATGGATGTATGTTGGGGGGAAGGCTTCCTGGGACAAGGGGAATGGAATGATCATGGGCACCGTGGGAAGGGGGGAGTCCTTGGGGAGTGGAGAAGACTGTTTGATGTTTAGACAAGAGGGCTTGGAGGTCTTGGGGCACGGGTGGGATATCTGTGGCTTGAATGGCGTGGAGTTGGGCTATGACACCCGAATGACCTTTTTTGAGCAATTTCTCCATGCGATGAGAACTGATGATTTCAGGAGAACCCGCAGTGATGCCTTGAAATTTATGTTTGTGGCCTCCTTGGTCAAATTGCATGGTTAAGTTCTGAAAGTCCATGAGAATGGGACCCAAGGTTCTGAGCCATTCGGCACCCAACACAATGTCGCAACCTCCCATGTCAATAGCAAACATATGGGATTTGAGGTTGTAGTCACCTATTTGGAGACGCACATTTTCACAGCGTCCGCCACATTTCATAGAGCCACCATTGGCAATCATGATTTGGAAATTATTAACCGCATGGATATAGCAATGGGTTTCTTGGGCGATGTGGCGATGAATAAAATTGTGGGTGTTGCCACTATCAACCAAGATGATGACCTTTCTGTGCTTGATATAACCGATTATCTTGAGAGTTTTGGGGGCAGAGAAGCCGGTGAGAGCATTGAGGGAAATGATGGGTTCTTTTGCAGGAGGGTCGGAAGGAGGGTTTATTTCAGAAGTTTCTGGTGGCTCGGGCACAGGGGAAGTGTCATCATCGTCTTCTTGATTATCCTCAAAGATGGCCATAAAGAGCTTTTGTTCCTTACATTTGTGGCCTGGGAAATATTTTTCATCATAGTTATAACAGAGGCCTTTGAGTTGTCGTTCATCCATTTCAGCCCAGGTCAATTTTTGGATTTTTAAGGGGGCGGAGGGAGTAGGGGGGTTTACTAGTTTAGGGCACGGGAAAAAGGAAGGCTTATGGTTTTGAGAGGAAACAATTTGTTATGATTCTTTGGCTTTTTTGGTAGCCTCCACCCAAGTCATAGGTCGAGCCATGAGGACATGGGCCCTAATCTCCTCCTTGAGGCCACTGATAAACCACTCTCGAAAGAAGGCATCTGTCATGCCCTCTGTCCGAAAACCCAGACGCTCAAATGCAGCTATGAAGTCTTCGACTGTGCCTGATTGCTTCAATTTTGTCAAACGGCCCATATGGTTGGTGTCAATGTCAAAGCGTTCATAATCTCAGCAACAAATTGGGTCCAAGCAATATATCCTTGACGGGAAGTTTTTCTCCATTTCCACCATTGCCAGCGTTCTTGATCTAGATGGAGAACACCATACCGGAGTTTGGCCAAGTCATCTATAATGTTGTAGAGAGAGAAATAATGTTCCATTTGTGTGACCCAACCAGTGGGGTCTAAGCCATCAAATTTAGTTACATCCACCCGCGGAAGGCGTATGTCCCTTTGAAAGTGATGTGGTTGACAGGAATGGGAAGAAGTTTCACCTTCAGTCTTTTTAGGTGCATCATCATCGAGAGGGATTTTGAGTTTGGTGCAGAGTGCTACAACGACAGATTCAAGTTCATTTTTGACTTCCGCCATTGCGGACTGCATGGATACCTGGACGGATGCATTCATGGAGGCATCACGGGAGGCAATAGTAGCACTGAGTTGTTGCACTTTTTGTTGGGTCTCAAGTAAACCGGATTGCAGGGTGTTGAAGCGAGACTCTAGTTCTTGGTTACGGGTATGGGCCATGATGACGGGTGAACTGAAAAGGGAGCGGGCGGGGTCAGAAATTTTTGCAGAAAAATGATATGGGTAAAAGTGATAAGGGAAAATAGATGAATCTAATGGAATAGGTCTCAAATAATGGTGAAAAAATGGGTGAACTGAAAAGGGTGCGGGCGGGGTTATGCTTTGGTCTGAAGAATGCTACAGTGATGAAATCCCCAAATTCTTAACCAGAGAGTATTTACTTAGCAACCCGAATACAGATGCGAGTTAATAGATCTCGCCAGTTTAATTTGTTTATGTTGCTGTTTATGTTCCCCAAGGGTTAGGTATTCAAGGGTTCTACAGATAAGGGTTTGCCCTGTGCTATAGCTCTCTGATATACGTGTGGGGTCCAATAGTAGTACTCGGCCCAATATCTCAGGGCACTAACTAAGGAGGATATACCGTACCCTTAGTTGTACTACCCAACTACCCAGGTACTAGAGAGTATCTTCCCGAGTGTTGTTCTCGGTGACACTATAGCAGTCTGGTGGCCGATAGGTTTATCTACAGAGGGCTTCAGGAAATCTAGGCCAGTCCATACACAGGTGTTGTCTGATGCGCTACCACTCGAAGGGGTACCAACAGTGGTTACAAGGGTGGCCAACAGAAGTGCGCTTAAGAACCACTTGTATTTCCTACGTGTATGAATCCATCAACCGTGAGTTTATGCGTGTAACGACAGATATCTGTGGCTTAAAGACGTCGGAATACGTCTCTACCCTGAAAAAAAATACCCACAAATTCTGCCAAGGAAAGTGCTTTGATACCACTTGCAAGATACCAGATATATAAAATATGCAAAATGGAAATGAAATTCTAGAAATGACAGAATAACAGTAAAATATCCAGCATAATCTTCACAATACACAGAAATGATATACAAAATAGCAACAGAAATAGCACTTTGAATCAGATAGCAATGTTCACAGGCCTCTTCGAGGGGGCAACCTCTAGTCGAGCAGCGCTCTGTTACAATAATATCCAAGCTAGGGTTTTTCATACCCTCGACCCTTATTTATACTAAATATGTCTATTAAGAGAAGCATCTAGAGGAAGATCCTTCTAGAAGCGGAAGATTCTATTAGGTCTTCTTACATCCGCCTTATTCTATTTTATTGAAATGTCTTATTAATATTGACCTTTATTACATCCGAATACATTGATCTACCTATGTGCGGGTTAGGACCTTAACAGAAACAAGATGCCCCGAACACATATTGCTAAGTATGAATGAATTTGTTGTTGTCGAATACTTAGAAGATCCGATGAACAAGGGGCATTGATGTATTCTCTTTGTTTATCGGCATGATAGCTTTCCCTTAAGGCATGAAGGCTTCAAGGTGTTTTTAGAAAAATATTTAGACTCAAGGACTATGGACACAATGGTGTATGGAAGCAAGGTTTTATTTGCAAGTGTAGGAAAAAGGAAACTGACAATGAATGGGTAAAGTGGACCAAACAGCTTGTAGATGACCTTGGTTGGTTTTATTGGTGGGTTAGGATTGAAGAAAAATGTAGTGAAGTGTATGTGGTAATGGAAAATGGATAATGACTATTGCTGGAAAATAAATGAATTATGGCTCCAATTCCTTAAATATAGCAAATCTGCTCTTTAATTTTGGACTTTTTGCTAAAACAGCTGAGTTTGACCAGCATTGACCAGCTACTTGTAGACCTGGAATTCAAGGGTGGATAGGTATTTCACCATCTTTGTACATTTAGGAACAAACCCCAGCTCTTTGAATTTTTCTAACCTGTCATGAAACATGTCAAACCATTAAGCTATTACAGGAAGTTGCAAGAACTTATAATTTGCTGTAAATTTTGGTTATAATCATGGACTGGTTCTTTAGAGTTTCTCATGAAATTTGTCTTTGGAAGACCAATTTTCGTCACAATGTAATCTCCTTACTGATCATTTGATCAACCTATAACCTGCGAAAAAAAAAAACTTGGCAGAAAGAAAACATAAGTGTGTTCAAGAAGAAATGGCCATTTCCTTCATGATTCTTACGCAAAAATTTCGTACCAAATAAAACAGAGTAAGAAAAATCAAAGTGTTGAAATTAACTCAATTCATGATATTAGTATCAATCC
The DNA here is from genome assembly GCA_032191745.1 of Picea mariana. Taxonomy (NCBI): domain Eukaryota; kingdom Viridiplantae; phylum Streptophyta; class Pinopsida; order Pinales; family Pinaceae; genus Picea; species Picea mariana. The sequence continues at coordinate 72,207 of JASDQU010010589.1, read as the reverse complement.
ATTCTTAAAGAGATAACCATGAAAAGTAAATTTACTCCCTGTTTTTGTCAGATAACACATGTGCATGGCAAAGAGCTTGGTATTATAGATTTGTTGTGTCCTGCAAATTAGTACGTATGTTATAAAAGCATACAAGCATACAACAATATGAAGTTGCCAACTTTAAGCAAGTTAATCAGCATTTAAATGATCCACCAATTGTTCTTTAAATTAATCTTCCAAATGTTCCAGTAAAAAGAGCAGCAATGAAAGGGTATTTCGAGAATGACAATAGTGAATGATTTTCAATAATGTTGTAGTGTCTGTTTTTAGAAATTTTTCCCTCAAACGTGACCCTTTTCCACGAATGAAGTATTGTTGGTGAAACATCCAGTCTCAAAAGTCCCTTGGATAGCATGACTTCTTTCATCAAAATTTCTGCAACCTGCTGCACTGAAACCTTCTAAATTGGGCACACATCCCTAAAATCTTCTTCCAATGAGAGCACACATGCCTTGGGGGCCCCAAAGTCTCCTTCAAGGTGGTTATAACATCTTTTTAAACCTCCATACTCAGCTTTCAAAAATGGAAAAATAAAAATGCTTCAAACTATGTTATCATGGGAATTTAAATTGTACAAAACCACCCCACATATTATGGCTGAATATCTCGAATCATGAACTAATAATGGCAAGGAAAAACGGAGCAAAACAACAAAATAGATATCATGTTGTTAGCTTGTAAGAATATAGATTCACCGTCTTGTTGATATCGGGATTGATCATCCACAACCCAATCCTAGGAAAATGTTTTTCATGTGTGACCACGGGACATTGTTGGGCCCCATGATCATGGTCGTGGCCCTGGGAAGGAAAGTGAGCGTAGTCAGCTAAAGAATCGACCTATTCTTGGAGATTACCTCACCCATAAAAATTGCCAACCTAGGACTACGAGAAGGATGTTGCCAATATCAATAACTTTTTGTTGAAAGGTGGCCTGGTGATCTTCCCAGAGGGCAGCACGTGCAGGGAGACCTTTATCCTGAGGTTTAGTCCTTTGTTCATGGATCTCACAAACAAGATAGTGCTCGTGGCCATCAGTTTTCCATTTTGACAAATCAACTTTGTTGCATGACTCTCGCATTCCTTTCTGGAGATTCTTCATGTTGTGTCGACTTCTTGTTTGAATTGATTTCTTCTCGAATTCATAACTTCAGAATTTGTGTCTATACAGTTGTGTAGTTGATCTGTAGTTGATCAGAATTTGTGTAGTTGTGTCTGTACAGTTTAGTGTTTGTTTGTTCAAAATTTTGAACCAGAAGTTTGCATATAAGTAAATTAATGATAAAAATTTCGCAAATGAGTGGGGTTTACAACACATCTAGAAGTCAACTCATTTTCAATACGTAAAATAAAAATCTATGCTTCCAACGTCTTACAGACAGTCGAAACAAAACTCTAGAAAAAAATATTATCCCACTCCACCATGCCAAGCATGATGGTGATACAGATTCTCTGACCGTTCGTCCTATTTTATCTATGACTTACATACCAAAAACAGATGGATGAATTTTGACAGATCTGTTCATTCCATACACTGAACTTTGGTGTCTGGAATTTTTTTCTCCATGAAGTAGGATTTATGTCTCGCGCCTTACTCTCCTCTAGCAGGGAGCTGCATCTTCTCCTTCTATTTCATTTTCATCTCCAGATTTTTCATTCTCTGCTGCACCATCTGAAGCTTCTTTGTTATTCTCAGAAGCAGAAGCATCCTGTTCAGGCTGAGTGTACAACTCAGCAACCTGAACAGGTTGTTTCTTACTACCAAAAAGCACCCTGTAAAATGCTATCAATATAACCAACAAAACAGCTACCAAAATGTCGATTGTCAAATTTGGTTTCTTTTCACCTTGCTCAATTAAGTCAATAATTTTCAAAATTCATCGAGTATTGTTTGTTCAAGGATTTGAGGAAAAGGATTTGATTCGAGGAGATGAAATTTAGCGTCGAGGTTTTGATTTTGTTGCTATTTTTTATCTCTGGATATAATTAGTCTAAGAAATCTTTAAAGATGGTGGTAAAAGACACGTGAATCGTTAAGAAGGCCACTCCTAAGAGGACACCGCTGAGAAGGGTTTGTAACAGCCCCAGATCGGAGAATAAATTGTCATCGAAAGCTATCGATCATTTTACATAAATGAGGATTTTCATCAAAAACATACCTGATAATGTGTGCCTTTCAAATCGATTTCTTTCCCCAGACAACACTTGAAAACCCTCCACATTGTTGTAGACTGGCAGTCTTACCGTAATTTCCATTTGCTCTCGTTGAATTTCTCCTGATTCACGCTCAATCACGGTCGGATTTGACTCAGTTTGGAAAATTTCAGTTTGGCAAATGGCATGAGCGGCAATGAAGAGGGGTTTCTTCAAAAAATCTCTACACGTAATCCATCAAATCGCTCAAAATAAGGCTCAGATTCAGATGGATTTGTTGCATCCCATGAAGATCTCGGACGTGTACTCGTCCATGGCTCTCTTGTTGTCTCCAACGTAAGGCACATACTTGATGATGACGACATTGCTCTTTGAAATCTCCTTTGAATGGAAAGTCTGAGTAGCCGACAGATTCATCCCGTCGTTGTTACCGAGGTGATTGTAGCTCACAATCGAAGTTGGCTTAAGACTTGCACCAACTAGTAAATCCACGAGCACAGACTTCATCTTTGTTTGTCCACTCTTGAAGTCATCTCCTGCGATGACACTGTTCTTTGTAATTGCTAAATTGATCAAGCCTGGAACGAAGGTTTTTTGAGGACTGTCGTTTATGAAGGGAACATTCTCCTGAACACAGGCCAAGCCGTAGAGAGTCGATGGTGAGATCTCAGACTCATTTCTTTCTAGAGAAGCAAGAAGGGTCTCCTTTGTGTCATTCAAATGCATGATAACATCATTGTATCGTTAAGTATTAGCAGTCCATAGTACGACTACCTTGTCCACCTTCGTTTTCAATTTGAAATCTCTAATATCTTGGATAATCTTTTGCACTTTCCCTTCTGGATTTGATGGATAAGACGTAATCAGATCCTGAAGAGAATGAGAGGTGTGAAGATGATCAAGACCCGAAGGGTATCAGGCACTGACTGTTGCTTATGGCTATGGCTTATGGCTATCTCTGTTGAATCATCAATTGCTCGAGTCAAATTGTGGTCATACTACTGGATCTTTAGCAAATTTTTGAAGCAGTGGTCCACTAAACTCTTCGGCCTCTTTCTCACGGTTTGACTCTCGCTTGCTAGCCTTGCTCTCACTTCCTCCCTACCTGCTGGCGGTCTTTCTTTCTTATTTTTCATGTTAGTGGACTTTCTCTCTCCCACCTCGGAGCCCTTGAGAACATTATTTTCCCTCTCACCTTGGTTTTCCACTATGAAATTTAGGTCATAGATGCCAGGAAGAGGACTCATGCCTTGCATGTAGGGCCACAGCTGCTTCTGGAGGTCAATACTGCTATTAAGAAGTCCATCCAAGTCTTCTTCTAAGAGCATACATTCCCTACAGAGAACATCTGTCAAAAGATCAGAAATTTTCAATTGACAGGTATCGACCATGGAAGTGTGAGATCTGGTTGTGATTTCATGCGATTGGAATACCAAGAATCTCGAAGAGGATATCAACAATCATGCTCTCAATACACGAAATTTTTTTAGTCAAAATCATCATGTCTATGTCAGATCTAGGTGTATCTTGCCACTAAAAACAGTCAATGAAGAAATCGATCTGATTCTTTCAAGCAGGGATAACTCCAAAGCTTGTTCTAGTGCGCAAAAAAAAATGCTCAGGAATATCGAGATTGGAGGCAATAAGGTGATAAAGTTGACAACACATCCCAATGCTGCAAATGCATATCATGAGAATATCGGGTAATAGTTTGTTGGTGGCCAGATCTGGGGAAAAGTCCCAGAAATCATAACAGAATGGTTGTTCACATGCATCTTCGACCCATCGACGATAGAAGGAAATCACATCTCGGTTTTGTTTATTGACAATTTATATGTGCAGATTACACCAGATATGATCATGGCATAAGTGAAACAAAGTTAAAAAACACAGCAACAGTAATAGTGACAGGATTATGTGCGTTGAAAAGCTCGGACTAATCTGGTACTGGTGTAATCTGCAGTAATATCAACGCGATGCAGAAATGGTAAAGATTCATGTGTTTGTTTCAGATCGAACAATAATTGTGTTGGTCATCATAGAGAAAAATTCATGCGCATACAGCTAGGATATTTTCAAGATTTGTTTTTTATTTTTTATTTTTGCAGGTTAGCGTTGATGCAGTGGCTCTTACTAATTTATTCATGGGAAATGTTGATGATTTATTGAAAATAAGACTAAAAACTTCTAACGAGCTCGTTTTATTTTCCTAATTTATTCTATCTAACTTGCTTGAAAGATTTTTTTATTTTCTAGGTAAAAGAATGCTTCCAATGAAACCACCTACGGACTAAGAATTTGAAAATGCTCACATCAAGATTTAAAAATTTTACCTTATGATTTGCAAGAATGTGAGTAACATGTCTTATTTTTGGAGTTTGCGCAAGGTTCTTTTGGAACCAGTCTTCAAGATTATTCTTTTTCTCCAAAAAGTACTTGTTTAACATATTCAAATTTCTCATCCGTAGATGAATTAGTAAGAAATGGGGGGTTTTAAAAACTGAATTTGAAACTAACCAAGTATGGAAAGAAAAATCAAAAATCTCAACTTAAACTCCTTTATGAAGATCCTGTTGTCACCAGGTTTCACAAGTTAGTCTATGAAATAGAAAGAACTCTTAAATTAATCTAAGTGTTGTATATATAAGAAATGCTAAAACTCCATTCGAAGTTACATTCATAGATTCCTTATCACATATCAATGACTTCTCTTCATTCAATCAAAACAAAAAGCATTCAAACTAGTCTAAGGTATTCAAACTAGTTTAGATACTGTAAATGCAAGAAAGACTAAACTCTTATTCAAGAGATGTATTCATAGTTTTTTCACATTTATCAGCAACTTAACTAGTTCTTTTAAAATAAAAAATAAAAAACTTTAAAGCATAAACAACTAAATAGCAATGACTGATACCTTACTGTTGAAAGCAAAGATTCATATTGAATTCTCATTCAAGAAATCATTCACAATATGAAAATCAATGTTCTAACAATTAGATATGAAAAAGTAAACCTATCTAACTAAACTTCAATCCTAACTTGTGCCTCCCCGACAACGGCACCAAAATGTTGAGTGCAATCTATGTCGTATAAATTTCTCAACGATTTAATGTCAACCAGGAGCTCGTAAGCTTAGAGGCACAACACAATATGTGTGACGATTTGAAGTTGTCTATTCTAAACTACTAAAGCAAAGAACATAAAAATAACATGAATATACAAATGACAAATTTTACCTACTATATACAACACATAGGTGTACTGGCATCAGTGCATGGGGGCCCTTCCATCCTTCAGTAAGTACACCATAATCTTAACACAAGATAGAGATCAAAATGGAAGCATGTCTTGTATTCAAAAGAATATGATTACATCTTCATTCCAATATAAAATATCCTCTCGTCTAACCTCAAGAATCAACCTATCAATTCAAAACATGAGCATTTCCTAGACTTCACACACATCTCTGTCTATCTCTATCTATATCCATCTATCTCCATCTATCTCCCTTTGAAAGGAGAAGGCTCTCCTATTTATACAAGAACGTAACTAGCTACCCCATTAATGGAGATCCACTATTCTCTCCCTAGATCCATAAAAATCTCATATAGTTACAACCACATATCCTCTTTGACCTTTATCCAAATCTCCTTCCATATCTTGAAGGGAATTCGAATTTGAGTATTGGAGGCCACATAAGAGTGTCTTGGAAGCTTCCAAATCACCTACACATGTCACCAAACTCATTCTAATAGTTAGGTATAAGTATAAGTATATTATTTTCTAAGGTTTAACCACAAATCCACTTAAAAATGTTAAGAATTAATAAACTTTGGAAAAGCATAGTTATAACCCAATTATGAGATA
>JASDQU010010589.1:42946-66087 GCA_032191745.1 Picea mariana | reverse complement strand
AATGTAATGATGTGGAGGTGGAATGAAGGTGACATGAAGGTAATATGGAAGTAATGTGAAGGTATTGGTGAATAATGGAGTGAGAATAGGGACTATTTTGAGGCCCAACATACCCCCAAACTAAAGATATTGCATGTCCTCATGCAATCTATTACATTACTTTTTGATACTTGAGCTTTGGCTTAAACTGTACATGATATCATTTACTTAACTTTTGCAAAGTGTTTTTGATGAACTGCAACTTGGTTGGTTCTTGTGTTTCAACCATATTTTGTTTGTTGCATTCAACTTTAATGTATGATCTTTGCATATTGATAATGTGATTTTTATTACAGAGTATTTTTGTTGGAATGCATCATGGTTGGTTCTTGTGTGATAACCATGATTGTGTTGGCATCCAATTATCTTTTAAGTACTTTCTTCTTTTTTCGAAAATCCATTTATATGCTCATGATGATGTAATAGTAAATATATCTTGAAAGTATGTGGGCTTTGAATGTAATATGAATGTTTTATGAATGTGGTAACATATGAATGTGAATGTATTTCCCCCCTCAACTGATGGTTTTGGAAATTTGACAAAATGATGAAAGGAAGTGAAGTTTTTCCAAAAATTATCATTCTAACTTTTCAAGGAATTAAATGGTTAAAAGTTAGAAAATATCATACCTTAACTTACCCTTTCAAAAGTGGAATAGAGTTGTGCACGTGTGGCTGCAAAATTCTGTTCGTAATCTTCTTTACTTGGTTGTGAAAATGGTGGATGAGGTCGAAAAAGTGAATCTTTTATTGTTGCTGCATCTGCTGCTAAATCTACTGCTGGATCTTCTGCTGAATGTTCGGAATCTGCTGCTGCTGCTAAATCTGCTGCTGGATCTTCTCTGTTATTGCTAAATCTGTTGTTGGATCTTCTGCTGAATGTTCGGAATCTGATGTTGCTGCTAAATCTGTTGTTGGATCTTCTGTTGAATGTTCGGAATCTGTTGTTGCTGCTAAATTTGTTGTTGGATCTTCTGTTGAATGTTCGGAATCTGCTACTGAATGCGACTGAAAATGTATAAGGCTTGGAAGGTATACAAAATTCAGAATTTACACTTTCCCCCCCTAGCCTTATTTATTGACTTGTCCTCAAGTCATTTGAAAAGTAATTTTGCATCCTCTGCTACAAAATGATTGGTCTTCAAGTCTTCAACACTCATTGGCATAATTCTTGTCATGTGAATAAATGTTTCGGTGTCGAACATAACAAGAAATTGTTAACTTAGTGGCCATTTATGGATGCCACTAGTCAACACAAGACCTCCCATATTTAATGAGGATGAGATTCAAGATGCCCCGAACACATCTTGCTAAGTATGAATGAATTTGTTGTTGTTGAATACTTAGAAGATCCGATGAACAAGGGACATTGATGTATTCCCTTTGTTTATAGGCATGATAGCTTGCCCTTAAGTCATGCAAGCTTCAGGGTGTTTTTAGAAAAATATTTAGACTCAAGGACTATGGAATCAATGGTGTATGGAAGCAAGGTTTTATTTGCAAATGTAGGAAAAAGGAAACTGACAATGAATGGGTAAAGTGGACCAAACAGCTTGTAGATGACCTTGGTTGGTTTTATTGGTGGTTTAGGACTGAAGAAAAATGTAGTGAAGTGTATGTGGTAATGGAAAATGGATAATGACTATTGCTGGAAAATAAATGAATTATGGCTCCAATTCCTCAAATATAGCAAATTTGCTCTTTAATTTTGGACTTTTTGCTAAAATAGCTGAGTTTGACCAGCATTGACCAGCTACTTGTAGACGTGGAATTCAAGGGTGGATAGGTATTTCACCATCTTTGTACATTTAGGAACAAACCCCAGCTCTTTGAATTTTTCTAACCTATCATGCAACATGTCAAACCACTAAGCTATTACAGGAAGTTGCAAGAACTTATAATTTGCTGGAAATTTTGGTTATAATCATGGACTGGTTCTTTAGATTTTCTCATGAAATTTGTCTTTGGAAGACCAATTGTCATCACAATGTAATCTCCTTACTGATCATTTGATCAACCTATAACCTGCGAAAAAAAAAAAAACTTGGCAGAAAGAAAACATAAGTGTGTTCAAAAAGAAATGGCCATTTCCTTCATGATTCTTACGCAAAAATTTCGTACCAAATAAAACAGAGTAAGAAAAATCAAAGTGTTGAAATTAACTCAATTCATGATATTAGTATCAATCCATTCTTAAAGAGATAACCATGAAAAGTAAATTTACTCCCTGTTTTTGTCAGATAGTATATGTGCATGGAAAAGAGCTTGGTATTATAGATTTGTTGTGTCCTCCAGAGTAGTATGTACGTTATAAAAGCATACAAGCATACAACAATATGAAGTTGCCAACTTTAAGCAAGTTAATCAGCATTTAAATGATCCACCAATTTTTATTTAAATTAATCTTCCAAATGTTCCAGTGAAAAGAGCAGCAATGAAAGGGTATTTCGAGAATGACAATAGTGAATGATTTTCAATAATGTTGTAGTGTCTGTTTTTAGAAATTTTTCCCTCAAACATGACCCTTTTCCACGAATGAAGTATTGTTGGTGAAACATCCAGTCTCAAAAGTCCCTTGGATAGCATGACTTCTTTCATCAAAATTCCTGTAACCTGCTGCACTGAAACCTTCTAAATTGGGCACACATCCCTAAAATATTCTTCCAATGAGAACACACATGCCTTGGGGGCCCCAAAGTGGCCTTCAAGGCGGTTATAACAGCTCTTTAAACCTCCATACTCAGCTTTCAAAAATGGACAAATAAAAAGGCTTCAAACTATGTTATCATGGGAATTTAAATTGTACAAAACCACCCCACAGATTATGGTTGAATATCTCGAATCATGAACTAATAATGGCAGGGGAAAATAGAGCAAAACAAGAAAATAGATATCATGTTGTTAGCTTGTAAGAAGATAGATTCACCATCTTGTTGATAACGGGATTGATCATCCACAGCCCGATCCTAGGAAAATGTTTTTCATGTGTGACCACAAGACATTGTTGGGCCCCGTGATCATGGTCATGGCCCTGGGAAGGAAAGTGAGCGTAGTTAGCTAAAGAATCAACCTATTCTTGGAGATTACCTCACCCATAAAAATCGCCAACCTAGGGCTACGAGAAGGATGTTGCCAATATCAAGAATTTTTTGTAGAAAGGTGGCCTGGTGATCTTCCCAGAGGGCACCACATGTAGGGAGACCTTTATCCTAAGGTTTAGTCCTTTGTTCGTGGATCTCATGAACAAGATAGTGCTCGTGGCCATCGGTTTTCCATTTTGACAAATCAACTTTGTTGCATGACTCTCGCATTCCTTTCTGGAGATTCTTCTTGTTGTGTCAACTTCTGAATTGATTTCTTCTCAAATTCATAACTTCAGAATTTGTGTCTGTACAGTTGTGTAGTTATCAGAATTTGTGCAGTTGTGTCTGTACAGTTTAGTGTTTGTTTGTTCAAAATTTTGAACCAGAAGTTTGCATATAAGTAAATTAATGATAACAATTTCGCAAATGAGTGGGGTTTACAACACATCTAGAAGTCAGCTCATTTTCAATACGCAAAATAAAAAGCTATGCTTCCAACGTCTTACAGACAGTTGAAACAAAACTCTGGAAAAAAATATTATCCCACTCCACCATGCTAAGCATGATGGGGATACATATTCTCTGACCGTTTGTCCTATTTTATCTATGACTTACATACTTAAAACAGATGGATGAATTTTGACAGATCTGTTCATTCCATACACTGAAATTTAGTGTCTGGAATTTTTTTCTCCATGAAGTAGGATTTATGTCTCGCGCCTTACTCTCCTGTGACGTGGAGCTGCATCTTCTCCTTATATTTCATTTTCATCTCCAGATTTTTCATTCTCTGCTGCTCCATCTGAAGCTTCTTTGTTATTCTCAGAAGCAGAAGCATCCTGTTCAGGCTGAGTGTTCAACTCAGCAACCTAAACAGGTTGTTTCTTACTACCAAAAAGCACCCTGTAAAATGTTATCAATATAACCAACAAAACAGCTACCAAAATGTCGATTGTCAAATTTGGTTTCTTTTCACCTTGCTCAATTAATTCAATAATTTTCAACATTCATCGAGTATTGTTTGTTCAAGGATTCGAGGAAAAGGATTTGATTCAAGGAGTTGAAATTTAGCGTCGAGGTTTTGATTTTGTTGCTATTTTTTATCTATGGATATAATTAGTCTCAGCAATATTTAAAGATGGTGGTAAAAGACACGTGAATTGTTAAGAAGGTCGCTCCTGAGAGGACACCGCTGAGAAGGGTTTGTAATAGCCCCACATCAGAGAATAAATTGTCATCGAAAGCTATCGATCATTTTACATAAATGAGGATTTTCATCGAAAAAATACCTGATAATGTGTGCCTTTCAAAACGATTTTCTGCCCCAGACAACACTTGAAAACCCTCCACGTTGTGTAGACTGGCAGTCTTACCATAATTTCTGTTTGCTCTCTTTGAATTGCTCCTGATTCGCGCTCAATCATAGCCGGATTTGACTCAGTTTGGAAAATTTCAGTTTGGCAAATGGCACGAGCAGCAATGAAGAGGGGTTTCTTCAGAAAATCTACACGTAATCCATCAAATCGCTCAAAATAAGGCTCAGATTCAGATGGATTTGTTGCCTCCCATGAAGATCTCGGACATGTACTCGTCCATGGCTCTCTTGCTGTCTGAAACGTAAGGCACATACTTGATGATGACGACATTGCTCTTTGAAATCTCCTTTGAACAGAAAGTCTGAGTAGCCGACAGATTCATCCCGTCATTGTTACCAAGGTGATTGTAGCTCACAATCGAAGTTGGCTTAGGACCTGCACCGACTAGGAAATCCACGAGCACAGACTTCATCTTTGTTTGTCTGCTCTTGAAGTCGTCTCTTGCGATGATACTGTTCTTTGTAATTGCTAAATTGATCAAGCCTGGAATGAAGGTGTTTTGAGGACTGTCGTTTATGAAGGGAACATTCTCCTGAACGCAGGCCAAGCCGTAGAGAGTCGATGGTGAGATTTCAGACTCATTTCTTTCAAGAGAAGCAAGAAGGGTCTCCTTTGTGTCATTCAAATGCATGATAACATCGTTGTATCGTTCGGTATTAGCAGTCCATAGTACGACTACCTTGTCCACCTTCGTTTTCGATTTGAAATCTCTGATATCTTGGATAATCTTTTGCACTTGCCCTTTCAGATTTGATGGATAAGACGTAATCAGATCCTGAAGATAATGAGAGGTGTGAAGCCGATCAAGACCCGAAGGGTATTAGGCACTGAATGTTGCTTATGGATATGGCTTATGGCTATGTCTGTTGAATCATCAACTGCTCGGGTCAAATTGTGGTCATACTGCTGGATCTTTAGCAAATTTTTGAAGCAGCGATCCACTAAACTCTTTGGCCTCTTTCTCACGGTTCGACACTCGCTTGTTAGCCTTTCTCTCCCTTCCTCCCTACCTTTTAGCGGTCTTTCTTTCTTATTTTTCCTGTTAGTGGACTTTCTCTCTCCAGCCTCGAAGCCCTTGAGAACATTATTTTCCCTCTCACCTTGGTTTTCCGCTATGAAATCCGGGTCATAGATGCCAGGAAGAGGAATCATGCCTTGCATGTAGGGCCGCAGCTGCTTCTGGAGGTCAATACTGCTATTAAGAAGTCCATCCAAGTCTACTTCTGAGAGCATACATTCCCTACAAAGAACATCTGTCAAAAGATCAGAAATTTTCAATTGATGGGTATCGACCATGGAAGTGTGAGATCTGATTGTGATTTCATGCGATTGGAATCCCAAGAATCTCGAAGAGGATATCAACAATCATGCTCTCAATACACGAATTTGTTTTAGTCAAAATCATCACGTCTATGTCGGATCTAGGTGTATCTTTCCACTAAAAACAGTCAATGAAGAAATCGATGCGATTCTTTCAGGCAGGGATAACTCCAAAGCTTGTTCTAGTGCACAAAAAAAAATGCTTAGGAATATCGAGACTGGAGGCAGCAAGGTGATAAAGTTGACAACACATCCCAATGTTGCAAATGCATATCATGAGAATATCGGGTAATAGTTTGTTGGTGGCCATATCTGGGGCAAAGTCCCAGAAATCATAACAGAATGGCTATTCACATGCATCTTCAACCCATCAACGGTAGAACAAATTCACATCTCGGTTTTGTTTATTAACAATTTATATTTGAAGATTACACCATATATGATGATGGCATAAGTGAAACAGAGTGCAAAAACACAGCAACAGTAATAGTGGCAGGATTATGTGCGTTGAAAAGCTCGGACTAATCTGGTACTGGTGTAATCTGTAGTAATATCAACGCGATGCAGAAATGGTAAAGATTCATGTGTTTGTTTCAGATCAAACAATAATTGTGTTGGTCGTCATAGAGAGAAATTCATGCGCATACAGCTAGGATATTTTCAAGATTTGTTTTTTATTTTTTATTTTTGCAGGTTAGCGTTGATGCGGTGGCTCTTACTAATTTATTCATGGGAAATGTTGATGATTTATTGAAAATAAGACTAAAAACTTCTAACGAGCTCGTTTTATTTTCCTAATTTATTCTATCTAACTTGCTTGAAAGATTTTTTTATTTTCTAGGTAAAAGAATGCTTCCAATGAAGCCACCTACGGACAAAGAATTTGAAAATGCTCACATCAAGATTTAAAAATTTTACCTTATGATTTGCAAGAATGTGAGTAACCTGTCTTATTTTTGGAGTTTGTGCAAGGTTCTTTTGGAACCAGTCTTCAAGATTATTCTTTTTCTCCAAAAAGTACATGTTTAACATATTCAAATTTCTCATCCGTAGATGAATTAGTAAGAAATGGGGGGTTTTAAAAACTGAATTTGAAACTAACTAAGTATGGAAAGAAAAATCAAAAAGCTCAACTTAAACTCTTTTATGAAGATCCTGTTGTCACCAGGTTTCACAAGTTAGTCTATGAAATAAAAAGAACTCTTAAATTAATCTAAGTGTTGTATATATAAGAAATGCTAAAACTCCATTCGAAGTTACATTCATAGATTCCTTATCACATATCAACGACTTCTCTTCATTCAATCAAAACAAAAAGCATTCAAACTGGTCTAAGGTATTCAAACTAGTTGAGATATTGTAAATGCAAGAAAGACTAAACTCTTATTCAAGAGATGTATTCATAGTTTTTTCACATTTATTAGCAACTTAACTAGTTCTTTTAAAATAAAAAATAAAAAACTTGAAAGCATAAACAACTAAATAGCAATGACTGATACCTTATTGTTGAAAGCAAAGATTCATATTGAATTATCATTCAAGAAATCATTCACAATATGAAAATCAATGTTCTAACAATTAGATATGAAAAAGTAAACCTATCTAACTAAACTTCAATCCTAACTTGTGCCTCCCCGGCAACGGCTCCAAAATGTTGAGTGCAATCTATGTCGTATAAATTTCTCAACGATTTAATGTCAACCGGGAGCTCGTAAGCTTAGAGGCACAACACAATATGTGCGAGGATTTGAAGTTGTCTATTCTAAACTACTAAGCAAATAACATAAAAATAACATGAATATACAAATGACAAATTTTACTTACTATATACAACACATAGGTGTACTGGCATCAGTGCATGGGGGCCCTTCCATCCTTCAGTAAGTACACCATAATCTTAACACAAGATAGAGATCAAAATGGAAGCATGTCTTGTATTCAAAAGAATATGATTACATCTTCATTCCAATATAAAATCTCCTCTCGACTAACCTCAAGAATCAACCTATCAATTCAAAACACGAGCATTTCCCAGACTTCACACACATCTCTATCTATCTCTATCTATCTCCATATATCTCCCTTTGAAAGGAGAAGGCTCTCCTATTTATACAAGAACATAAGAAGCTACCCCATTAATGGAGATCCACTATTCTCTCCCTAGATCCATAAAATCCTCATATAGTTACAACCAAATGGCAAATGATGAGACACATATCCTCTTTGAACTTTATCCAAATCTCCTTCCATATCTTGAAGGGAATTCGAATTTGAGTATTGGAGGCCAGATAAGAGTGTCTTGGAAGATTCCAAATCACCTACACATGTCACCAAACACATTCTAATTGTTAGGTATAAGTATAAGTATATTATTTTCTAAGGTTTAACCACAAATCCACTTAAAAATGTTAAGAATTAATAAACTTTGGAAAAGCATAGTTATAACCCAATTATGAGATGAATGTAATGATGTGGAGGTGGAATGAAGGTGACATGAAGGTAATATGGAAGTAATGTGAAGGTATTGGTGAATAATGGAGTGAGAATAGGGACTATTTTGAGGCCCAACAACCACCCAGAATGAGAAGTCGACCCTGGCAGTGAAAAGACACCCCAGTTCAGTGCCTACCAGAATGTATATATAAGAGGGGCTAGTGCCTCATTCGTTCACTCACTCACTTGTTCATCAGAGCGCAAGTTCGGAGTTGCAGTTGGAGAAGAAGGAAGAGAGAGAGAGGCGCATTCTTGGGAGAGAACTTTTTGTATTTGTTTGAGTTATCTCTTTGCATTGTATTGGCTATCTATATTAAGGAAGTTTTTGTTGGGTTTTCTCCCCCATGAGAGTTTCCCAGGATAAATGATGTGTCTCTTGTGATTGTGTATTTCTTAGTGATCCTATATATGCTATGGTTATCTAGTCAATTGAAAAGAAACCTAATAATAGCTTAAACCTTAACACTCTCCCCATTGTCTTAGGAAGGCATTTTCTAGATCATCATATGACCGTATGGAACCTACCGGGATTCTTTGGAACCATGTTCTCACTTTTCCTTCGAAGGTTTGTACTAACAGCCTTGAGTAGACATATTTGTGTTCAATGCCCAGGATATCAGCAAACTGATCAAAAAAAGGTTGCGGTTAAATCTCCTTCTCCCATGAATTTTGGTAGGTTTTTCATATAATTTTCAGGCAACATGAAGGACGGTAGGGAGGACCAAGGGAGTGTATCTGGTAGCTACCTTGGAAAAGATTATGGGAGGTGGATATTTTCCTTGACCTTGTCCACCTGCTCCTCCACCTTTAGTGCCACCACCTTCGGCGCTCAGGCAACATGAAGGACGACAGGGAGGACCAAGGGAGTGTATCTGGCAACGACCTTGGAAAATATTATGGGAGGCAGAGCCTGTCCTTGACCTTGTCCACCTACTCCTCCACCTTCGGCGCCACCACCTTCGGCACTACCTCCTCCAACAGCAACCATTGGAGGTCTAGGAGACGGACTTCGAGAATCAAAAAGGAGATTTTCAAAAACTTCAAGGGACTAAAGTAGTGACCTTTCGAATACTTCGGGATGTGGTGAAGAAGGCTCTAGAAAAAGGTCGTTAGGAGATGGAAAATCTAAAAGAGGAGGAAACGAGAAATGTGGACTGATTTCCTCAGAATTACAAGATGTATATACAAGAGAACTGATAGGGGATGAATTAGGGTATAAAATATATTCTTCAGATCTTTGGGAGACTAAAACCTTTACTTCGGGCAAGGATAGAATCGGCAGGGTATTAATGACAACAGGTATTGAATGGGATCTTTTTTTCTAACTGGTAGGAGTATCATTCAAGTCAATCTCAACTTTTATCTCGGGAACAATCACCTCCGGATTTTTTGGATTAGTCTCGAGTTTACTAGTTGATGCCTCCGTAAAGGGTACTTGTTTAAAACTCTCTTCAAGGGTTAGTTCTTCAATCTAAACCTTAGCATTAACTTGTGTAAATTTGGGTTGATATACTTTACCTGCTGACGCAACAGTGGATTTGCGGTATCCCTTTGGTTTTAACAGCTTTTTGGGATTTGACACTGGTGTGGTATGCTTATCGTCTGGATTTTTTCTGGTATTCTTTCAACCGAATGCCAGTTTTATCTACGGTGGAGTTGCCAAGTGAAAAATAAAAATAAGCCTTACTTATGTATTCAATCTTTGTTCACCATCAAAGATAGAAATTTACCTTGTTGTTTTCCCAGGGAAACATAACTTCGTTTCTCTATCCCCGATAGTGGTGCCAAAAGGATGTTGTTCCTGAGATTAAACTTAAGGCTCAAAGAGTAATGTCAGGCATCAGAAATGTTTAAAGAGAATGTTTTAAAAGAGTGTTTTTTCCACCTTTAGTTATATAAGAAATGATCCTTAAATGAAATTAATAATAGGATAGTACATAGGTCGTATTTCATTGTCTGAGTCACAATTATAATATCAAATGGTATGGGAGAAACTTGCAAAACCGTTAAACAAAGTTAGGAATCAATGGAATATGAGTCTCACCTTGTTTGCAGTAGAAGGGAGTAAAGAGTGCACCCTTGAACGAGATATGAGATGCAATAATTAAAATAGCTTGCAGGTCTTGTATTAATTACAGTAAACACAGAGGAAAAATTGTTTACTTAACGAATTGTTGATATAATGTGATTACAATAGTTGTGATACTAAATTGCAATCAATCGCTCATCAAGGAATTACATAAGAAAATTCAGAGATATGGAAATACAGAAGAAACACATAACCTAAACTGAACAAAATTTGGAATCTTTGTTGCACTTGTATTAATACTCAAAAAATGATAGTTTTCTCTATTACATCTGGCAAGAAGCAGCCCCTAATAGATCTTGAATCTATATATTTATACAAAACTGTCACAACTCAAAACGGTTGGACTTCTTATAATAAAAATAGCAAATATTTGAAATAAGACAATAGTGTGTAGAATCTGATGAGATTTGATGGTATTCCCCTCTATCTCTTCGCCTGCTGGTATAAACGCTTATTTTCCTCATTCCTTTATGCTGAACACATCTGTCGTCTGGTTTTCTTAATGATTCGGCATAATGTCCTAGTCGTTGTAGTTTCATTTCCATCTGTCCCTCCAGCTATGTTCAGTAATGCAATGACATTTTCTTACCTTCTCTCAATTGTGCTTGCTTTTCCATGCTCAATTCATTGGTTGCATCTATCTAAAAATTACACCACCAACCTTGATGGCTCAATAGTTTCATTCACCTCTAAAGTGTGTAATTTTTTTTCTACTTGAGGTAGCCTTTCATGGATTCTTTTCACTTCTTGAGCTAAGGCCTAGAACTGTGAACTTGGGTTCACTAGCAATTTATTTATTTTAAGAAGAAAGCCTTGTGAACAAATGAGAGAAATTCCCTAAGAAGGGTGTGTGGTTCCTACCTGAGACAGATCTAGGAACATAGAGATGACCTCCTCCATTCAAAGAGTTGAGAAGAACTCTAGATGATTATCCAGTGGGAAAGGCGATCTGTTGAGCTAGACATGTCTGTGGTTGAGCACAAGGTGAACGTGTGAAATCCCAAAGTGTTGGGTGTATCGTCATGTGAACAGAAATGAAGATGATGTATAAGCCTCCTCTGAGCAGCAGAGTTGAAGAGAAGACTCCAGATGATTCTCCTATGTGTGGCAATGAGAAAGAATATATGTAGAGTGGACGTGCCTATGGACGAGCATAGGTGAATGTGTGAAGATCTAGTTCTTCTGTGTAATGCAATGAACCATAGATATGACATCCCTATGGATGTGCCCCTAGTGGTTGTATCAGATCCTTTGCTATATATTATTCAAGAGTCATACCTTCATGTAACCCTAATTGTTATGTAAAGGGTACATGTCGGCCCTACCTTAATGTGATTAATAATAGAGGTAAAAGATAATTAATCTGGATAATATTAATTATTATTATTATTATTATTATATTTGACTTAGATAGGTTGGCCCTGTTGAGCCAATAGACACTTTCATTGATAGGACAAGTCTAATATAAGTAAGGGAAGATTCCCCATTGTGGAATCATATCTTTCTTGTGAGTTTGGAAATTTCAGCAAGTACACTTCTTTGGAAAAAGGTGTGTACCTCTCTTGGGTGCTAGAGTTATAGGGTTTGAAGCACCCTCTTATGTGCTAAGGTCTTTCTTGGTGGTGAATTTCTTTATCTTGAAGAATATAGCAAGGTTGGGTTTTCTTCCCTTGTTGAGAAGGGTTTCCCAGGATACATTTTGTGTTCTTGTGCATGGTGCTTCTTCTTGTGATCTTGGTTGTTGCAACATTTTGGCTATGGTTAAATGTTAAAATGGAATAAACTTCATGATTAACCTAACACATTAAAAAATCAACACCATGATCTCTACGAAATTGAGTAAGGTTACTTGTTGCAAAGAAAATCCATGAGCTTTTCAAACCGATAAAAGCTTGCTAATTGCGGAAGGTGAAAATTAATTTGAAATCCAAGTGATTTTATTCAAATCAGATACATTGGTTTTCGTATAGCTTCACTAACAAAAAAATTATTAACTTTAATGGAAAAGTCTACCTGGCGATCCACAATCCGCATTTGAATCATTATCGTTAATTAGTCATAAATGCCATTAATATTTGGCGATTCTCGTTCGAGAGTTTTAGATGAGACAGAGTGAGAATTTCCTGAATCTTGGATCTACGAATGTTAATCCCTAAATAATCATTTTTAAACTCTTAATTAATCATCTTTAAACAGGTGTGTTAATTTCGATTGTTTCAGGAGTTCAGACTTCGAGAACTTTAAATGTAGCTCAAGAGGAAATTCCTGAAACCCGAAACTGCGAAGTGATAAATTATCCGGTAATCAATCTTAAGTTTTAATTAATCATATTCAATTTTAAGTATTTTGGAAATTCAGACTTCAGAGGTTTTAGGATACGATACAGGATAAACATATGAACTCTAAACTGTGAAGTCATTAATTATCTTTTGACCATGATTAACTTAATTAATTAAGGTTTAACACTTCATCATTTTGATACTTCGGTGATTCGTGAATTCATTCTTTGTTAAATTTCTGAAGGATCATCTTCCATAGTGACATGTTAGATGACGTTATTGTTGTACAACTGAGAGGGAGGGGTGAATCAGTTGTAACCGTGCTTAAACAATTATGCTTCTTTTAAAAAATGTTACAAGGCACTCAATGATGATGACAATAATGCAGGGAAATAAACAAAGGCACATTCAGCATCAGGCACAGATATAAGAAACACAGAGACAGATATTTCCCGAGGAAACCCATACAGGGTAAAAACCTCTTTTTCTTTATATGATAAGTAATAGTTACATTATTTACATTATCATACATATGATCACCAACTCATAATGAGGCTACAACCTCAGTTTTGCAAGCTGCTACTTGCTAAGAGCACCAACTCTCTGTTTTCTCTAGCACCCACTAGAAGGAAGCACCAACTCCCTGATTTCTCTAGCGCCAACTAGAAGGAAGCACCAACTCCCTATGTTCAAGCACCCACTTGAACCTCTAAGGACACCATTCCTCCCTAGCACCTCCCAACCACCCTGAATTATAAATTCTTTGTTACTAAAACTTATTACAGCGATATAAATTTATTCAATGGCTTACCAGCCTTGTCGTTGTTCTGTTACACTGCTCTGCCTTGTCTGCATCAGTGTCTTCTGCACCCCTTTCACTTTCTGTTCTTCTGCCTTTTATGCTCTATGCGCCATATCCTTTCAATGCAACATTCCTCTACTGTGCATTTCTTCTCCTGCGCTCTACCTCCTTGCACACCCCTGAATTCTCCTCCACAGCGACAACACTTATCTCTTCTTTGTTCAGCATTCTTATAGTCTCGGTTGTCTTTATGCATGCAATATTCGCAATGCCTCTACATGCTCACTCCACGCCAAATTCCTCCACATCTTGAGTGATCTGCCTCATCATCATCGCGACTCTTCAACTTCTTCGACAGTTTTTCCCATGCATTCAACATCACTGGGTGTTTTGTCTCAGCTTCTCTGGCATTTGAGGCTCTTCGTCCTCTCTGTCTTCGACGAGCTTGTTCTTTCTATTTTTAGCTACAGACTTCAATGCTCATCCACCTGTCAATCCCTCTAAGAGTTGTCTTCCTTCACTAGATGAAGCTTGGAGATTCTTCATCTCCTTTGGCGATCACACAAAGTCTCTTCGAATCCTTTGGCAGAGATCATCAATGGTTTCCAGCAGTTAGACTGCGAGGGGCAACATTAGCCCTCCGATCGTGATCAGATTTACCAGCACCGTAGGATTAACTCTATCGTTATGTATTCATTTCGCATTTTCACAAATCAGGGATTCACCGATGAGACATCTTGACTCTCCATGTCGCGAGCTCTGAAAAGGAGCTTGGCTGCTCTAGCTCCCTCCTTCATCTTCCACCGATGTGACCAATGGTTGCGACCACAGGTTGAGCCAAAAAGTGTTTCACATTTCATCATTTCGGGGTTTCGGCACTCCTATGGTAGAGTCTCTTGACGCTCCATGTCCCGATATCCGAATCTCCGAAATGGAGTCGGATCAACGGTCCACACTCTAAGTGATTCGACAGTCCTAATATCTTTGTGATTTCATATATCGCGATATTGGGGTTCACGACTTCGGGACTCCTATGGTAGGAGTTCTTGCCTCTCCAAATTGTGATTCCCGAAACTCCGAAATGGAGTCGGATCGACGGTCTAGATCGCACCTTGATCTGACGGCTACAATTAAATCGTGATTTTGCATATCGCGATTTCGGCATTCCTGTGGTGAATGTTCTTATGCATCTCCAACTCCTCATTTCTGAAACTCCGAAGTGATGCAAACCTGTTGACGTCACATGTGGATTGACATGTGTCGAATAACTGCCATGTGTCACTCTGATTCGTGACTTACATGTGCCTGAAATGTTGAATCAGTTTGACACTTGTCATTGCCTGGTTGTGCTATATTGTGTTCTTAGCTGACGTGGTTTGTTGATGTGAGTCGAATCGACGGTCCAGATGTGATATTGATTCAATGGCTCAGATCATATCGCGATTTCGGCAATCCTATGGTATTGTTTCTTGCCTCTCCAAGTCGCGATTCGCGAAACTCCGAGATAGAGCTGAGATCAACGGTCCATGATCTCAATGAATCTATGGTCCAGATCTCATCATGAATTCGCATCTCGCGATTCCTTCGATGAAGGTTCTTGTCACTCCAAGTCACGATAGGTGAAACTCCGAGATTGAGCTTAGATCAATGGTCCAGAATCTTGGTGTATTGATGGTCCAGATCTTCTCGCGATTTCGCCACTTCGTGATTTCGTCGCTTCGCGATTTCATCACTTCGTGATATTTAATGAACGTGAAGGTTCTCCTTGATCCAACGATGGTCGGATCTTATGCTCAGATCTGACGCCTGAGATCTGTCCTCCTCTTCTGTGTGTTCTTTTTGTCTACATTCAGATCTGACGGCCATCGGGAAGTCAGGATAGGATCCAACAATCACTGACACTTCTCCTCCTGAGCTTATGCATCCTCCTTACTTGGAAGAATTTCTAAGTGTCAAGGGCCTCAACCTTTGATCCGCCTGACAGTATCTTTCTTGAGCTTTGGCAATGGGTTAATATGCATTGCGTTCGACTCTGCACTAATTCCTCCTGAGCTTACTTTGTCCTTGTTTTGCCTTTGCTACATACTCTAATCTTGCCATCAATGACAAGCAAACGCTACCTATAAAACATGCCAACAATTATTCTAGATGATGTGTCAAGAAAAGGGGGTTGCCACCTGTTACTTGGAATCATATGAATCTTCAAGCGAAGGTTTTAGAAATGGGTGCCACGTGTCAAATCAGGGAAGGCTCAAAAGATGCACGTGTCCTACGACTTGTTTCTTTTAAAAGGCTTACGAAACTTTGTGAGCAGACTCCTTCGGGTTTCGGAGCTTCGGGTTTTTTATTGTTAAGACTTATTGCAATACCAGAAGCACGAAGCTCTGAAGCAACCTTTAGTGTTTTGACTCTTTAAAATTCAGGCAGTTCCAAAACTTCGAAGGTATTAGGGTCATTCAATCAAAAAGGGAAAACTCATCAATGGCGGATTTCATGCTCGCCTTATTACTAATTAACGAGAAATGAATTTGGTTTAAAATTCGAAAGTAATTTTCTAAGTTACCCTTTCTTTGGGAAAGATATATTTTCATGAGATGAGGAATATAAAACTCAAAAGTTTAGAATTACGTTCCAACACCAACCACGAAAATTGACAAGTAAACCGACAAAAAGATAGACCATAAGTAGTAGAATAAGAGTAAACCTTTACAAGTAATTTCAGTGTTTGAAAAGCAAGTTATAGTAAGAGATTGAATGTGTTTTGATATAGCCCTAATGGTTGTAGCATAAATTTATAACATAAATAATATGTACTTGGATAAACTAGATACCCTAGTGGCTCAAGGAAGCCTAAAGCATGTAAATTTGATTTCACTTTAGACAATTGAAATATCTCAAAAAAACATGTTATCCAATGCAACTATTTTGTTTCTCCAATGCAATTTTTAGACTAGTGCATTGAAGCTATGGGTAAATGGAGTCTTGGTTATGAGAGTTGTATCCACAATATCTCTAAGGGGCGTAAGCCCTCTTACTCCCTAAAGCATGCAAAACCAACAAAGGTAAGTCAAGGAAGGTGTAATCCCTTTTACTCCTCCTAGAAACCTTGTAAAAATGACTTATCAAATTGCAAATAAAATGGACCGGTGGAGGGTGTATGCCCTTATATTCCTCCAAGGGTTTTAGACAAGTGTATCAAAAAACAAGAAGAAAATACCAACAAAATGCGAAAATTTCCTTACCAATTTCACAAGATAGCAAGACCAAACCCTAGTTTACCAAAATAATTCCATCAACATGCTATAGAACAAGCCTCCAAGAGGTGCGCAACACCTTAGCTCCACAATATACCATAATAAGCATCCAAAAATGTTGCACTAGAGAGACAGAGAGTCCAAAATGCCCAAGTAGGGCACAAATTTAATCCAAGTAGTCTTCCCTAATGAGAGAGCTATGATAAAATGAAATGAATTTGATCCTTATTTATACAAAAACTCTAAAAAGTGTTTGTCTACATTTAGTTAGGGTAAACCATGAAATAAGGGGGTCATCCTTTACAACTTTAATTTTATTTTACACATAAAGAAACCCTAAAAGGTGACGTCAAGCCCTAAGGGGGTGACATATTGGTACTTTTGGCAAGTCATTGAGCCTCCAAAGGATTTCCCTTCATGCGCTAGGGTCTTCTCCATGGTGCAAGGGGTGTTCCTCATCTCAAGGTGCCAAGTGTCCATCAAATCATCTTCACAACCACAAATCCTAGCCCTAGTCAATACGTCAAGACAAAGAAGTGTGGTGTAAGACCTCCAAAGGCAAGTCGTTGGGCTATATAGGGCTAGGTGTTAGCTCCAAGGTCTTATCTCTTGCCTCCAAAGGAAACGTCCAACCTCTGTCTTTCCCCCAAAGTATGGGTCATGGCATCCAACTTGTGGGATCCCTGCCCCAATGAAGGCCCAAGATGGGCGTGTTCCTTCAAAACGTCCATCAAACAAGGTCCTGCAAAGACAGATGAGTGCACCCTCCAAGGGTATCAAGTCAAATGCAATTAAAATCACATTTAATACAAGATCCACCTAAACATGTGCATTGAAACTACTTCATCAAATTAAACAAGTTCTCAAAGACCTTATGCAATTTTCCAAGTTTAGTTATGGGAGGGTTGTCAAGGTGACATATTGGATGAGTCATTCATTAAGTCAAGGAGTGTTTCCTAGATGGACCCCTCTCTAAACCATGTGGAGAAAATGAAATGGATGGGGGTAAGACTTTTGGGCATGGGGTTCATGACATACAAGGGTTTGTATTGTCTCATTTATGGGTGCCTTTGTAGAGGGTGTGTTGCACCTTTGTTTTCAATGCATCCTTTTTCCAAGCCCATTTATTTGTCATTAATCAATCAAAGTTCAAAACAAGTGAGTAGTCCAAATGGGTAACATAAGACTTGGGAGGAAGTACCACAATGTCAGTTGAAGGGCGAGGTACACAGAGTGCCATAGGGGTAAAGAAAAGGTTGTAACGCACTTGTGTAGATCCCTCAAGAAGTGGGACGTCTATATAATATGAATTTATTTCTTGCGGGTCTTTGATTTTTTAGGAGAAAAGTTTCAACGTTCTCAAGACCTCTTCGGGCGAGCATCTGGAAGGTTATAGTTTTGGCTTTTATATTTTTCCAACCACATTCCCTTTGGGCCTTCATCCCCTTCTTCCCATGAAATGAGGTACATTCCCTTCTTGGGTCAATACACCCAAAAATACCAAAAGACAAGGAGGCGAAAAGAATGAAGTGTGAAAAACGATAATTATTATCGGGAATGGCACGATGACTCATCAAGGGGACCTCCCAATAGAAAACCCATCCCCAAGAGTGAGCACTTACTAGGGCACAATGTCAACCACCAAGGTGAAACAGAGAAAAGAGCATAATTTCCAAGCAAACGTTATATAATCAAAACCAGCTTTTAAATGCAACATACTCAAATGCCTCAAGTATTAAAGTGACACTTACCACAATACATGACTTGTACCTAATGGAGAAAGTGTTAATGTTTATGCCATTATTATAGTTATTTGCATTTCAATAGATAAGAGCATCATAAGAACAAGATCATTGAGAAATACACATTCACAAGAGACATAGCATTTATCCTGGGAAACCCTCTAGGGGAAGAAAACCCAGCAAAAACTTCCTTATCATAAATAGCTTATACAATGTTCAAGAGATAACTCAAACCAATACAGATAGTCCTCTCCAAGAGATGCGCCACTCTTCTCCCTCTCTCCAACTGGTAATTGCAGCTTGCCTCATAAGAGAATGAGCAAGTGAGTTGTGTGATTAAAGTGAGGCACTAGCCTCCTATATATACAAGACTGGCATGTGTGAAAGGGTTTCACTGGCAGGGCCGACCTCTCACTCTGGGTGGGTAAACCCACCTTTAATTAATTTTGGGTCTTCAATAATAACTGTTGGGGACGACTTCTTATTCTTCCTATTACAATTGTCTGATGACCAATCCGCAAAAGGGGATTTGGTCCTAATACAATTACCGACATGAATAATCCACAATGGGGATTAATCTTAATAATAAAATAACAATAATAATAAGAATACTCTTCACAGTTTCATTATTTCAACACTCCCCCTTAACAAGAAGGGTATTCTTCAAAAGCATCAGGCGAGAGAGGTCTGCATCATCAGTGGCATCAGGAGGACAATATCGTCAATATCATCTTGAAACATTGTCTGGAAAATTTACAAGTCATCAGAAGTTTTCTTCATCGGCAGCATCATCATTCTCGAAAGAATGCCATCATCATCTGCATCAAAATGTATCAGTAAAAAATGATACCTCATCGCAGCACTAGGCTAGCACATCACAGTACTACACTGGCTCAATGTCACAGCAGTTAAGTTGGTAGTTCAGTGTCAATCACATCTTGTTTTACGTCTAACAATGAGGTCAGAAGCAAGGAATCATCTTGTTTTATGTATAACAACGAGGTCAGAAGCAAGGAACACATCAACATCTCACTTTACATCTAACAATGAGGTCAGAAGCGAGGAATCATCTTGCTTTACGTCTAACAATGAGGTCAGAAGCAAGGAACACATCAACATCTCTCTTTATGTCTAACAATGAGGTCAGAAGCGAGGAATCATCTTGCTTTACGTCTAACAACTAGGTCAGCAGCAAGGAATCCATAGCGTCATGCTTTACGTCTAACAGCAAGGTCAAAAGAGAGGAATCATCTCGCTTTACGTCTAACAGCAAGGTCAGAAGCAAGGAACACACAGCATCATGATTTACGTCTAACAGCGAGGTCAGAAGCAATGACTCATCTTGCTTTACATCTAACAGCGAGGTCAGAAGCAATGACTCATCTTGCTTTACATCTAACAGTGAGGTTAGAAGCAAAGAACACACAGCATCATGCTTTACGTCTAACAGCGAGGTCAGAAGCATGACTCATCTTTCTTTACGTCTAACAGCAAGGTCAGAAGCAAGGAAAATATATATACTCCCCCTTTCAGGGAGGGTCCTTTCAGACTATACCAAGCTTATCTCGAAAGTGTTCAAACTTTACACGAGATAGAGGCTTAGTCAACACGTCAGCAACCTGTTCATCCATGCTAATGTACTGAAGCTTCAAGGCTCCTCTCTGTACCATGTTGCGGATGAAATGATAGTGGATCTCTATGTGCTTCGACCTGTCGTGGAATACAGGATTCTCTGTCATCTTTATGCAGCTTTGGTTGTCACATAGAATCGCGGTTGCTCTCATCTCCAAGTCAAATAGGCCCGTCAGCAACTTTCGAAGCCATATAGCTTCGCAGCTAGCAGAACATGTGGAAATGTACTCTGCTTCCACTGTGCTGAGAGCAATATTGGATTGCTTCCTACTCTGCCATGAGATCATGGCTGATCCCAAACTGAAACAGCATCCGGAAGTGCTTTTTCTGTCTGCAATGCTTCCTGCCCAATCTGCATCAGTATATCCACTCAATGTGAAGTCATGATCTCCATCATAGCTGAGACCATAATCCATTGTACCTTTAAGGTACCTCATCACANGATGTTTGGTCTAGTGTTTGTCAAGTACATCAGCGATCCAATAATCTGTCTGTACAGTGTGGCATCTATCAAATCTGACGAAGTATCGACCAGCAGCTTTAGCTTCGCTTCCATGGGAGTATTCATGGACTTGCATTCTAGCATGTCGAATCTCTTTAAGATTTTGACCGTGTACTTCCCTTGGTTAAGGAAGATTATTTCTGGACTCTGCCATACCTCAAGGCCTAAGAAGTAATGCATTAGACCAAGGTCTTTCATTTCAAATTATGCAGCAAGTCTCTGTTTACATTCAGTGATGAGCTTTTCTTCTCCAGTTAAGAATAATTCATCCACATACAGTAGTAATATTACTGGTTCATTATCCATAATTTTGAAGTAGAGATTTGAGTCTGCTTTACTCTTGGTAAAGCCTAAGCTCGTCAAGAAATTGTCTATACGGCCATACTAAGCTCTAGGAGCTTGCTTCAATCCGTATAAGGCTTTCTTCAATCGGCAGACATGAGACTTCTTGTCTTCAACCTCAAATCATTGGGGTTGCTCTATATACACTTCCTCTTCGATAACACCATTCAGGAAAGTTGTCTTCACATCCATCTGGTGCAGCTTCCATTTCATCTTAGCAACAAGAGCTATAATGGTTCTGATCGAAGTGTATCTGGCCACAGGAGTGAATGTCTCTTCATAGTCAATACCTTCCTTCTGGGAAAATCCACGAGTGACAAATCTTGCTTTATATTTCTCAATACTTCCATCAGCCGCATGTTTTATTTTGAAGAGCCATTTTGATGATACCACATCCTTACTTTTTGGTCTGGGAACTATTTCCCATACATCATTCTTTATTATGGATTGGTATTCCTCTGTCATGGCATCTACCCATTCCTTCTTTTGAATGGCCTCTTCAAAGCATGTAGGTTCTTCATCAAGTAGATTGCACATCAAAGTCGTGTAACTGGAGAATGAATTTGGTTTTTTCACCTATCTCATGGTTCCTTATGGAACACCATACTTCTCTCCATCTTGAATAAGATCTCTTGCCCAAGAAGGCTTTCTTTTATGGGAGAAGGTCATTTGAGGAGGTTCTTGAAATTCTGTTATATCATGATCTTCAGGAGTCTCCTCATCAGGGGAAGTTACGACTTCCCTTACAGGTTCTGCAACTCTGGGAACTTCCCTCACGGATTCTGTAGTCCTGGGATTTACAAGTTCCTCTTCATATACTTCTTCAAGCTGGCATCTTCTCGATTTCTTAAGTGCTACTTCTTCATCAAAGGTCACGTCCCTGCTGATCTCAATATGGTGGTGACCAGGTATGTAGATTTTGAAGGCCTTGGATACTTCACAGTATCCCATGAATATTCCCTTCTTTCCGGAGGGTTCCAGCTTATTTCTTTTCTCTTTCGGTATATGAATAAACACTGGACAACCAAATATTTTGAGATGGCTTACCTCTGGCTTCTTTCCAGTGAACATTTCTTCTGGGGTCTTGAACCCAAGTGCGCTATGGGATAATCTATTTTGCACATAAACAATTTCCATTGCTGATTCTGCCCATAAGCACATAGGAAGATCTTGATCGTGAATCATGGTCTTTACAACTTCCATAATTGTTATGTTCTTCCTTTCGGCTACACCATTTTGTTGGGGATCTTGATCCCAACATCTTTACAGAAGTTCACAAGCTCTTTTGAGGTATATTCTCCTCCATTATCTGACCTGAGTATCTTAATCTTCCTTATAGAAGGGTTCTCTTATCAAGGCTTTGAATTTCTTGATCTTGTTTGAACATTTCAAATATATCCAGGTCTTTTACGAGAATAATCATTAATGAATGATACATAGTATACATACCCATTAATGGAGGATGATGGCATTGGGCCACAGACGTCTGAATGAATGAGTTCCATTACTCCTTCTGCTTTGTTGTCCCTCTTTGGAAAAGGGTTCTTGATATTCTTCCCTTGCGCACATCCATTGCATATGCCTTCTTGATCAACCTTGAGTTCTGGTAAACTTGTGACAGCTTTGCATATGTATGGTAGCGCCTTGTAGTTGATGTGAGCTAATCTTCTAGAGTTCGGATGGATTCTTCAATAGCATGGGTCATGGCATCTTCTGAGTGATCCACCTTCTTCTTTTCCACTGATGATTGCTTCATTTATGATCTCTCCTTCAGCACGTTGCCTTCTGCAACCTTCGTTATAGCTTCCTCATGTGACCTAGAGCAAGGTCAACAAAACAACAAGCAAGAATAATATCCTTCTTGATAATATAAAGCAATAGCACGAACAATCATCACAGTAGCTCCTTTAGAGCTATCACTTAAATTTATCTGAAGCAAAGATTAAAGGTAAGGAATACAATACAAAATGAGGTCAACACTCTCATAGTGTTGCGACCAAGCATTCTTCCATGGCAACCTGGAACTAACACATGAGGTTTCTCCTAGAGGAGGTGTTAGTCATATCAGGCAAAGTATTTACATCTATATTCTCACATGCTATCAAGTATAATACTTTACGACGATTACTATCTCAACTAAAGTCATCAGCTTGTCATGTGTACCTTTGAATCTTGATTAATCAAACCT
>JASDQU010010589.1:160-22854 GCA_032191745.1 Picea mariana | reverse complement strand
TTTGAGGTTAGAATGAGAACATACATTATGGCCTTAGGTGTTGATGTTTGGAATGTTGTAGAGACTGGATATACAAAACCTGTTGTGCTAGCTTCCAAAGATGATAAGTTAGAATTTAGCTTCAATGCAAAGGCAATGAATGCTATCTTTAGTGGGCTTGCTAAAGTTGAATTTGTAAAAGTGATGCATCTTGAATCTGCCGAAGAGATGTGGGATAAACTTATTAGCAGTTATGAAGGAAATGAGAAAGTAAAAGATGCCGAACTTCAGACATATAGATTTAAATTTGAGCAACTAAAGATGAAGGAAGGTGAAACAGTTAGTAAATACTTCTTAAGAGTTGAGGAGCTTGTGAATGCCATGAAGGGTCTTGGTGAGAAGATTGAAGATGCATTTTTAGTTCAGAAGATTTTAAGATCTCTGCCTAATAGATTTAATCCAAACGTTTTTGCAATAGAAGAACCGAATGATCTTAAGACTTTGTCTATTGATCAACTCCTAGGAACTCTAACTACTTATGAAATGAGGATTAGTAAAGATAAATCCACCAGTAGAGAAGCATCTTTTAACGCAGACAAGAACATTGATTCGGAATTAGATGATGTTGAGGCAAAATTTGTAAGGAGGTTAAAGATAGGATTAGGCAAATACCAAAGCAAACTGCGATTTAAATGTTTCAGCTGTGGTAAGATAGGTCATTTTGCATCTAAGTGTCCTCACAAAGAAAAATACCAGAACTATGATGATGAAAAGAAATACAATTTTAAGAAATATAGTAAAAGAAAAGTTTGTGTGCAAATAATGATGACTCCTCAGAAGACACAGATAGCAATTCATCTTGTGAAGATAAGGTGAATGATTTTATGCTTATGGCCATGGGAGACCTTGATGATGAATACACAGGTAGTGACATGAATGAAGAAGTTGTGGTTGATATTGAAGGTGAACTAATCAGTGCTTTCGAAGAGATTGACAAACTCAGACTTAAGAAGAGAAAACAAAAACAATTATTGATGCAATTTAAAAAGAATGGTAGAGAACCGAGTGAAGATCTTGTTTTGTTAAAAGTAGAATTAGAAGAATCAAAGAAAATAGAAGATATTCTAAAACAGCAATTAGCAGAGAAGAAGGTGAGGTGTGAAGATCTGGAAGCTAAAGTAGTGGCTGTCAGAAAAGATCTAGAGAAATTGCAAGCCTTATATTATCAGAATCTGACAAGATTAAAGCCTCAGAAGGATTAGCCACCATTATGAATCAGCAAAGGAATCCAAAGTTGAAAACTGGTTTGGGTTATGAAGAATGATCAAGTAGTGGTCATCCAAGCAACAAAGAATCCATCAAGTTTGTCAAGTCTACAATCATTGAGAACAACAAATCTGCAAAAACAATGGAAGATAATCAGTTGTTAAGGAGGAGTGAAGGAAAAAGTACCAAAACTGAATCTGTAGAACAAAGAAATAATGCATCATCTGCTCAAGGAAATCATCAGCATGGAAGAAATCGACCTGCTCAAAGAAGACGGCCATTTTCCTGGTACAAAGAATTTTTCTATGGATATTGTTTTTTATGCTCTGACTTTGGTCACAAAGCTGTAAATTGTTCTTTAATATTTAGATATGAGTAGTCAAGATACTCAAGGAATAAATATCTGTCACAACAAAGAACGAGACAACGAAGTAAGAAACGACCACGGGACTACAAATCATGTGATGGTTGGGAAAAAGACGCAGGTTAAGCATAACAATCATTATGATGCTTTATTCAATGAACCAGAATGTTACATCTGTCATAATTATGGACATAAAGTTGCAGACTGTCACCTAAAGAACTATAAGCCACATTCAAATCCCTCTTCTGAAAATGTCAAGGTTTGGAAGAAGAAAGAAGATGACAAGTGTGGATTAGTGTTGTCAGCTCAAAGACAAAAGAACCCATGGTATATTGACAATGGATGTTCCAAACATATGACTGAAGACAAAAGCAATTTTCTGACTCTAAGTGAAAGCAAATCAGGGAATGTAACTTTTGGAAATGATGCACCAGGAAAAATCAAAGGTAAAAGAATGGTAAGTTTAAGTAATGGCAAAAGGAAAGCTCAAGTTGTGTTGTTTGTAGATGGTCTGAAACATAATCTACTTAGTGTTAGTCAAGCTTTGTGACAGAGGATGTGAAATTGTTTTCACTTATAAAGGTTGTAAAATACAATTTGTGAACTTAGGACAGTTGATTGCAAAAGGCATAAGAACAAAAAACAATGTTGTTTTGAAAGAAGATAAAGAAGAATGTCATTTAAGTAAGTATGATGAAAGTTGGCTATGGCATAGGAGACTTGGACACCTAAATTTTGATCATCTAATCAAACTTAGAAACAATGGGACGGTAAAAGATCTTCCAAAGATATCAAAGCCATATGATTTTGTATGTAAACCTTGTCAAATAGGAAAACTTACTCGGACACAGTTTAAATCTAAGAACTTTCCATCAATAAAAAAACCTCTTCAGTTAGTACATATGGATTTATGTGGACCATCAAGGAAGGAAGGTATAGGAAAAGAAAATTATTTCATGTTGATTATTGACGATTATTCTAGACTTACATGGGTTGTCTTTCTGGAAAAAAAAATCTAAAGCATTTGAAAAATTCAAAGTATTTAAGGCTCTGACTGAGAATCAAACAGGAAAAAGATTGAGGCAGTAAGGTCTGAGGAGGAGAGTTTAGTTCAAGGGACTTTAAAGAGTTTTGTGATAAACATGGGATCAAAAGAGAGTATACTATTCCAAGGACTCCACAGCAAAATGGAGTAGTTGAGAGGCAGAATAGATCAGTTCAGTAGATGGCAAGATCAATGATGAATGAAAGGAATATTGCTCAGACATATTGGGTAAAAGCAATTCATACAGCTGTACATATTCTTAACAAAGCTCATCTCAGGCCACAAAGTGACAAGACTCCTTATGAACTATCGTTTGGAAAATCTGCTTCAATCAAGCATTTTAAAGTCTTTGGGAGTAAGTGTTATATCAAGAATAATGATGAAAATCTTGGCAAATATGATGACAGGGTTGATGAAGGTATCTCCTTAGGGTATGCTACATACAGTAAAGGATACAGATGTTATAATAAGAGGCAGCATAAAATGGTTGATTGTATTGACATAAAAGTTGATGAAGAAACCCTGGTACGAAATGTAAGCAGTATTGAACCAACCACATAGGATATAGTTGAAGTTGAAGATGAACATGTCCAAGAATCTAAAAGAGAAGACTATGAGTCAGATGAAGATACAAATACTAAGGCATACTCATATCAGCAGACAGAAACAAAACCACCTCTCAGAATTGTTCAAAAGAATCATCTTGAAAAACAAATAATTGGTGATAGAAATAAAGGAGTTCAGACAAGAAGGCAATTAATTAAAGACTTGGAACAATCTCATATTGCGTTCCTATCTATGATTGAACCCAAAAAATTTGATGAAGCCAGCAAGCATGACGATTGGATTAGAGCTATGAATGAAGAGCTTGATCAAATAGAGAAGAACAATACATGAGAATTTGTTCCCAGACCTGCAGATAAGAATGTTATAGGCTCCAAATCGTTGTTTAAGAATAAAATGAATGAACAAGGACAAATTGTTAGGAATAAAGCCAGGTTGGTCTGTAAAGGGTATGCACAAGTTGAAGGACAGGATTTTGATGAAACCTTTGCACCAATGGCAAGATTGGAAGCCATCAGAATGTTCCTTGCCTTTGCATGTCATAAGAACTTTAAAGTATATGAGATGGATGTTAAGTCAGCGTTTCTTAATGGAGATCTAGAAGAAGAAGTATATATGGAGCAACCTTAAGTATTTTCACTGACAGATAATCCTGACTATGTCTGCACGCTGAAAAGGGATTTATATGAACTGAAACAGGCACCACGAGCCTAGTATTATAGACTGGTCAAATTTTTACAAGACAAAGGGTTCAAGAAAGGTATTGTTGACAGTAATCTATACATTAAGTATGAAGGTGATGATTTATTAGTTGTGTTAGTTTATGTAGATGACATTATTTTTGGATGTACTAATGACCCTTCTAATCAATGGTTTGCTAATGCTATGCAAACTGAGTTTGAGATGTCCATGATAGGAGAACCGTCATATTTTCTTGGTTTACAAATCAATCAAAGTTCTGCAGGGTTATTTATCTCTCAAGAAAAGTATTTGAAAGAGATGTTGAAGATGTTGAAGATAGAAGATTCCTCTCCTATTAGTACACCTATGGTGTTGGTTGCAAGCTCAGTAAAGATGATATTTCACCTGATGTTGATCAAAGAACATATCGATCAATGATAGGTAGTCTTTCGTACATCACAACATCTCGTCCTGATATAATGTAAGTTGTTAGAATGGTAGGTCGTTATCAATCTGCTCCTAAACAGTTGTCAAGAGGATATTCAAATATTTGAAGGGTACAATGACTTATGGTCTTTGGTATCCTAGAAATCAGAATTTTCAATTAACTGCATATTCAGATGTTGATTGGGAAAATTGTTTGGATGAAAGAAAGAACATCAGTGGAGGTGCATTCTTCTTAGGTGATTCATTAGTTGCATGGCTTAGTAAGAAGCAGGAATCTATTTCTTTATCAACTACAGAGGCCGAGTACATTGTTGTTGCTACTTGTTGCACTCAAATATTATGGATGATTCAAACTCTTGCAGATTTGAAGGTAACTTATACTGATCCCATTCCACTTCACTGCGATAACACCAGTGCCATTAGTGTCTCCAAGAATCCGGTGCTTCATTCCAAGACTAAGCATATACCAATAAAGTATCATTTTCTCAAAGAGCAAGTTACAAACAGAGTTGTTCAGCTGAATTATATTCCATCCAAAGATCAGATTGTTGATATCTTCACTAAACCGCTTGCAACAGCTCAGTTTGAGTATCTACGCCATAAGTTGGGCGTGACCCTATTATCTAGTTAAAATAGACTATCTGGTCAAGGGGAGAGTGCTCATAGTATATCTAATCAGGGGGGGAGTGCTTATTGTATCTCTGATCAGGAGGAGAACAGAGTCACTCTTAGTTTTCTTTGACATTGATGTCAAAAGGGGAGAAAAAGGTGTGGTCTGGATGCTACAGTTGGAAGTCTAAGCAGAGTGGTGCAGCCTTTCAGGGTTGCCATCAATGCCAAAGGGGGAGATTGTTGGCATGTTTACAAGGGGAGTGTGTTTGTCATTGATGGCAACAATAGCAGCGACGATGGAAAATAGAACAACAGCGATGATGGCAAACAGGAAAGGTTCGAAGACAGAAACCTTTGAATACTTAGAAAATCTTCTAAGTTGAAAGAGATTGTAAGCTCACGAGGAGGAGCGACAGTGGCCGTCGGATCAAGCACTATGAAGAATCTGGACCGTTGGATCAGAGTCCAGATAGGAAGAATGAGCGCGGAGAGGAGGAGAACAGATCTCAGGCGTTAGATCTGAGCGCATGGACCAACCGTCATTGGATCCAGAGGTAAGTTCACGAGCCTTAATTCCTTTAGAGTGCACAGGAGAAGCGGACTCACGATGTCCCGAAGTTCTGAGGTCTATCGGAACAGTCCATCATCGAGGGGGACGGGTGGACGCAGATCCGAGATTTCGAGGATTTGGACTTCGAAAGATTTGCAAGGAGAAGAGTGGAAACTCGCGAAGAAAATCCTAGTTGTTGGTGTTGGGAAGGACACGTGGCGAGGGATCAACGCTTTGTTGATTCGCAAAACGCAAAATCCAAAGGAAGGAGTGAATGCACGAGAGAGGAACTCGTGAAGTCCAAGTTCGCGAAGAAAAGATCCAGACCGTTGATCGAGGAACATCGTGCGTTGTTGATCTGATGCAAGCGCAAGTTCGGAAATCAAAGAAAGGAGGTGCTCTAACCTCCGACATCGTGAGTCGTGAAGTCTCGAAGTGCGAAGAAGAGATCTGGACCGTCGATCAAGGAATGTCGTGGACCGTTGATCTAGCACAACGAAATTCGTAGTTTTGGAGTTCGGACATCGGAGAAAGGAGAAGGGCTAACTTGCAAGTTCGCAAAACGTGAAGCCCCGAAGTGCTTGGCCCCAAGTCACAACAAGAGACGCTTCAGCAGAGAATAAGGGAAGGAGCTAGGCTCCACTTCGGAAATCAGGAGTTGGGAGTGTCTGGGTGACACACAGCAGAATATCCGAAACGCGAAGCTTCGAAGCACCTTTTTGTTGGCATATGGTCACAGCCAGTGGTCACGTGGAGAGGAACTTAGCGCCTCTGCATGTATAAGCCAACGGCACAGATTAAACCAACAATATGATCGAAGGGTTACTGTTTTCACTTCGTGATTTCTTGACCAACTATGATTCAGTTATACGAACTGAATCATTGATTCTTGGGCGTTTTGAGATTCTGTTCTTGGACATTTTTTAGGATCGATGTGTAACGGACTATGGGTGAATGAATAAGAGAATAACGCGGTGACAGAGTGAGGTTCCCGTTTTCTCTACAAAATGAGTTGAACTGTAAGTAATGAAGATGACAGTATGAACAGGGGGAGAACGAATTTAGAGATAAAGAACAGAAGCTGGACAGAGCAGAGATGGTGAAAAGAGCAAAATGTACAAGAACCTAAAAGCATGAGAAGAATAGAGAGAGAGCAGATGGAAAGAGACAGCAAGTGGAGCCAAGCATGAACAAACAAAAGCAGAGTAGAATTGCAAAACAGAAAAGAAGTGGTATGTATTGAAACATATGTATTGTTGCAAGGGTCTAATCAAACAAAGTTTTAGAAAACAGGGTGGTAGGACGGCGCTAGGGAGGACTGTGGTCCTCTGGTATTCAAGTTGGTGCTTGAATACAGGGAGTTGTAGCTTCCATCTAGTTGTGGCTAGAAAATAGGGTGGCAGGGTGGTGCTAGGGAAAACGAAGAGTTTTTTGTGTGCAAGTTGGTGCTTGTATAAGTGGAAGTAGGTGCTTCCATCCAGTTGGTGTTGGAGATCATAAGGAGCAAATATGTCTCTTTCTAGTGGGTGCTAGATAATCTTGAGGGTTGGTGATCTCTACAAGTTGCATCTTGTTAAAGAAGAGGTTGTAGCCTTATTTTGAGTTGGTGCTCAAAGATAGATGATGTACAGAACATAAAAGACTACCTATCATTCTAAGAAGAAGAGGTTTCTCCCTTTATGGGTTTTCTCATGAATATATGTCTATGTGTATATTATATGTGTGATTGATGGTTATTATTTTTGTTGTTCATGTCTAGCATAATTTTGATGATCACATGGAAAAGATTAATAATATTTTAATTGGCATAAGATTTTTTAAGCACAGTAACATCTGATTCNCAGTCGTCTTAGTAATTTCAACAACCTATTGGGTGAGTCATTCATTAAGTCAATGAGTGTTTCCTAGGTGGACCCCTCTTTAAATCATGTGGAGAAAATGAAATGGAATGGGGTAAGACTTTTGGGCATGGGTTTCATGACATACAAGGGTTCATATTGTCGCATTTATGGGTGTCTTTGTAGAGGGTGTGTTGCACCTTCATTTTCAATGCATCATTTTTCCAAGAGTTGGTTATCCCCTTCCTTTGTTGTTTTCACATTGACTTGTCGAAACATTTAAGATTTTCTCTAAGGGTTAGGAGTGGCTATCCCCTTAGGGTTTATCTTAGCAAGGGTTTGGTTCTAGGGTTTAAGAGTGGTGATCCCCCTAGGTTCAAGACCTAGTTCAATTCACCTTCTTTGTTAGACACATTAGAAAAAGTGGGATAATATCTAGTGTTTATGAGTGGATAAACTTTAGTGGTCTTACTTTGAGATTTGACCTTGGTTCTATGAGTGAATAGCTCTAGGGTTCAAATCTTCACCTTCTCTCTTGCTTGGCCTCCTTGAATGCAGTATCTTAACTCCACTTGCCCTAGGAAAGTAGACAACACTAGTCTTTTATGCTTGTGATGATATATACTCTGAACAACTCTCAAAACCCTCACTTAAATTAGTTTTATGACATCATTGGCATGTTAATTGTACCTCGATGTTTTGCATAATCATGGAATAACTTGTTGCTATTATAAAGTGAATGTTATAGCCATTAGGTTTGGAATTTATTACTGCATACTACTTAATATTGTGGAAAAACTTACTCAGAAATCTTGTTTAGCAATTGAATATTATTCCCCTTGTTATAAAAGGTAAGTTAAATTAGAAGACTCAATTGCTAATTTATGGGTTATTTTCCTTATTGTTGTTATAAAATACTTTTGTTGATACGGACTGGTTTATTGCTGCAATTTTACAATGGCAATTGGTTTTATTGTTATCTAGTGTCTAAAGGTGATTGATAAGCAATATAACTTGGTAATTGTCTATTATATGCATTGGAATGTGTCTTGTCTCGCACAGGTTGATGAATTACCTCATTCAATCTAATTCTTCCCTTCACCTCTCCTAGACCTAGCTTAACCTATTGAGTGACCAAGATAGAGGGTTGTAAGCTTGGCTAATCTTGCTACTTGATCCCTTGAGGTCACCAGAGAATCCTCCCTTGTGTTGGACTTCTTTCCTTCACTAAAACAAAGGAAGTATTTGTTTAGGTGACAACGGTAGATATTTCCAGTTGTTACACAAGATTGGGATCTTGTGGAGGGCTTTGCACAAGTACAAATCCTGTGATAACAATACCTACACTAGCTCGCTTTCATCTCACCTATACTGATCGCGGATCACATCTTTTGTATCGGCGTTGTCTAACTATTCTACGAAATGGTTTTTTTCACCGGAATCCAGTGACATAAATCTGCACGAAATCACTATTTTTTGTTGTTTAAAATCTAGTTTTGAATGCAGAAATGGATTCAACATGCTGAAAAAACCCTAGGACACTCGGATTATATAGAAATAATCACTCATATCTATGCATCTAACAATTTTATGCCGGATTTTGAGCAAATGTCCCCGGAAAAAACTGTCAGAGAACCTTCATTTCGTAGAACGTTTAGCCTATGTCTTTTGTATCTACTATTATCGAGATTCAATAGTTATATTATTGGCCTTATGGAAGATGAAAACAATCTGAAATAAATTAAATCAAGCTTACATCATCTAGATCACATGTCCCGTTTTGAGAAAGATCAAACTAATTTTTTTGTTTGTAACATTCATAAGTGATGTGAAAGCACACATTGCTCCTAAGATTATTCACATTGCACAAGTCGAACATATAGAACCAGTTTGGGATGGAACAGGCGTCCCTCCGAGTAGAAATATATGCAAGCTTCACTCATTAATGGAAAAATGTAGTGACATCATCTATTTCAGATTATTTAATCTTATCTCACTATGTAATAATTGAAATGATTGAAGATCGTATCTTTTGTATCTACTAAGACCTCACTTTCAGTTCACTGTACCGATTGAAGATTGCATCTTTTGTATCTGCTACCATCTAGAATCGATAGTCATATTATTGGTATCTACACTGCCTCACTTCCATCTCACCTATACTGATTGCAAATCACATCTTTTGTATCTACTATTATCGAGATTAGATAGGTATATTATTGTTATCTGATCTCTAGACCTCACTTCTATAGAAACCTTTCCCATCTTTTATAAAAACTATTGGCCTTATGGAAGATGAAAACAATTTGAAATAAACTAAATCGAACTTACATCATCTAGATCACATGTCACGTTTTCAGTAAAGATCAAACTATTTTTTATTGTTTGTAACATTCATAAGTGATGTGAAAGCAGACACTGTTCCTAAGATTATTCACATTGCACAAGTCGATCATATAGAACCTGTTTGGGATGGAACAGACGTCCCTCTGATGAATTCCGAAAACATCTCAATCATACTATCAAAACACTGTATTTACTCCAAATTAGTTCAGTCGATACAACAAAGTAAAAATATAAGCAAGCTTCACTCATTAATGGAAATTCAAAAATGTGGTGACATCATCTATTTCAGATTATTTCACCAATTTGTATGGAATGACATTTGATTATGAGTTGAAATCTTCTTGACAGTATCAAATGTTATTGCAAGTCATCTTAGTAGGCATTCGATGTTTTACAAATTTGATATTCCTTGGCATGGGAAATAACATGCTTCTACATATTACCATTTGGAACACAAAAAGACCACAAGTATAGCACAATATCCAACATTGGCTGTATTAGTCACACATTGAATCCTATATGGTATTTTTATTAACAAGGTTCAGACTGTTTAAATGAACATGCAAATATATACATAAATGTGTAAAGCCTATAGCACATCCCAGCAGTTGATAAGATTCCAAAGATTAATCCAACCATCTGCAGATACCTGGAGCTTCCTGTGGTTCACTGTATGAAGCTGCTTTTGATGGGTATTTTGATGCATATACGAAACCCCAAAGCTGTCGTTCAGATATTGAAACATGAGTACTCATAGTTTGCACAGTTTTACATAAGACATAAATTGGTAACAAAATCATAGTGTAATTCACAAAGTGAATAACATGGACACTGAGGATGTAAGTCCCCAAAAATTGACAAAGTTGAATCTACAGGAAAGAAAAAGTACCTCGACATCCTTCAACTCAAAATCCTCTGTGTGAGCTAAGCACGAATTGCCAAATGTCTGAGAGGAAGAACTTGATCCATGCAACCTTATAAAAGTAACAATTTCTAAGTTAAAGTCGAGCTACTTCACCCTTTTCTCTACAATTTTTTCCAATTTTTTTAACGTTTACCACGACTGACAAATTGCTCTCTGCATACTGGACTTCCTATACCTAGGTTACATATTTACACGAGATCTTTCCTCAATTCAAAGGAAAATCACTACTGTAAAAGAAAACTTACAGATCTCCTTCCAAGTAAAGAGCGAAATGCCCACCCCCACCAAGTGCTAGTGAATCGGCAGAACATAATGTAAAATAGCGATTTACACCTACCAACCCAGGTCATACAACAAAACAATTATATACATCAAAAATTGTTTGTATTGTTCAAATGATACACCATACTGAACTTAAAAGTAAATGCAATGCATTATAACAGTTCTTCATAGCCTCCCGGGGAAGATTAGATATCAGAGATGCAGAGAAAAAGTGAAGAACTTGATCAAGCCAACTTCCTTTTCATTCTGACATTGTACAAGGCAGCTAAAAATAACATTGGGAAAAACAGGAACAGGCTGAACTAATCTTAAGCAATGTTCCACCAAGTTTCTGGGACAGGTGAGCGCAAGAGTGGGGAGACACACAAGGGGGGACGTGTGGAAGCACCCCCAAATTTTCGGGAAATGCTGATTCAGGGGGGACGTGGGGACATTGGGGTACCTAGCATAGGTGTCCCTGTTGTCGTCCTTATACACACTTGCAAACGTGAGCCAAGTCCTGCTCACTTAGTGTGTCCTTGGAGGCACAATGCCTAGGTTCAAAGCCCATGCTGTTACTTTGACTTAAACTTCTTCCGTCTAGGCTTACTCCTAGGGAAGCCAAGGGGAGTAGACCCTAGTTTCTCGATGAAATTAACATTAAGTTCTAGGAGTTGGTTTTAATTAGTTTAAAGTTTGAGGGGAAAGATCTAGCCTATGATGCAAAGGCAGCAATGCAATGTGCAACAAATTCAAATGAGAATCAAACCTTTCCCTAGGACAACTAAGACTAGTGCCTAAGATTGGGCAAGGGGTCAACTAAAGTTTGAGGGAGGTTAATTACAATGATTACACAATGTTGCAAATAAATAAGCTCTTTACAACAAGATTAGATACAAAGAATTACAACTAAATACAAGATGAATAGATGATACAACTATAAGAAAAAGATACAAAACAAGATACTAACTGAATTTGCTTGTATGTGCAGGAAATTAAAGATACTCAAAAGGAGACATTCACCAACACATCAAGCCTAGCATGCCCAACAATAGAATGTCTCCCAAAGGGGTGCACTACTCTATTATGACTGCTCTCAATGGTAAACAAGATCACACGAGGCCCAACTAGATAGTGCCTCCAAAGGATGCGCAACTTCTTGAGGGATCAAACCAAAGAGATGAACACCAAATTAACTGAAAAAAAAAAAATGCTTGAAGGGAAAGTGTCCAAAAGCACAACTATGACTTACTTAGATGTGAATCCACAACACATAAAATAAACTTGCATAAATGTAAATATGAAAGTAAAGTGCTTGCAAGATTAGTTAAGTGCCAACCACAAATGATGTGCCAAGTAGATGCCCAAAGTTGAAGTGGATTAAGGATTTATTAAGAGTTATTAAGTGAGGTTTTAATCCTAGCTAAGTGTCAACCCAATACTCCCCCCACTTGTACCAAATAACTGTTGGGTGCTCAAGCAGTATAGCAACAAGGCCTACCCT
Organism: Picea mariana; assembly: GCA_032191745.1. Lineage (NCBI taxonomy): Eukaryota > Viridiplantae > Streptophyta > Pinopsida > Pinales > Pinaceae > Picea > Picea mariana. The sequence goes on along the minus strand of JASDQU010010589.1, from coordinate 10,472 downwards.
AGCTCCACAGGTCAGCCCAAGGGAAAAAAGTACTCCCGGAAAGGACGTTGAGCGCCACGAGACCATCCCTGGCCTATCACCTTCCGTTGCATCCTCTAGTCCTCGTTTAAATAGCAAAGTTGGATCAGTAGAGGTGCCCTATTAAGTCTAGTTGATTATTAGTGTATAGGTGTGTAAAAGTGAGATATGCTTGCCCAAAAAGTGTGAAATAGTCCCAAAACCGAAATTTTAAACTTGCATTAAATGAAGTTCTTGTCCACAATAGATATTACTTGAAAAGCATGAAAAGAAACATAACAATAGCTTGCAAAGAAAAGGAAATGAGTTGCCTTAAACCATCATAATAGGCCTATGAATATTTGCAATAAGATAAATGCTTGAGAAATGAAACTTGCAAAGTAAAAAGGAAATTTAAAGCATGAGATTAAACCTATGCCTCCATGGGCTTAAGCTAGCATTAGTGGTGTGGAATCTACTTCTAGATGATTTAATCCATTTAGCATAAACACATAAGAAGTAAATAACTAAGCTAGCCATACAATTTTGGGGGTTGGCAGTGCCAACTTAACATCCAAGGTGTAGGCAACTAAAGAATGTAAAACTTGAAATGAAAAACAGAAATACAAACCACTCACAATGGCACAAGGTGGAGGCAAGCCTTCCTATTTTGTGCCAAAGGGGGTTGAAAAATAAATAAACTAAACTAGAACAACCTAGCCACACAACCTTGTCCTAATAACAAGTGGGGCAAAGAATAAAAAATGCAGAAAATTAAATGAGCTCCTAGCCTTACGGGTTGGCTTTGCCAAACTCACACCAAAATGTAGGCACTAATAGATTTACAAAAATAGAAAATTAAAACAAGAATGCAAGCCAATTGGGAACCCCCTTTGGGCTTGCTACAATGCTAGAAGAGAGAGAGAGAGGGGTTTGGGTGTTGTTACCCAACCAAAGGAAGGGTCATTTGTGTGTTTTGTGGCTGAAATTGAGCAGCACTTGCCCTTGATCTAGCGAGAACCTGCAAAAAACAGCAAGCTATTGCTTGCTAGAAATGCTGCAAAACACACACAAGAGTTAAGAAAATTTATGTTTTCACACAGAAATTTTTTGCAAAACAAAATTCAGCAAAATAGATTTATATATTGACCGATTCTAGAGTGTTAGCAAACCAAAAACTGAATATGAATGAACAGAAGATAGAACTAAGAAAAAGAGGAGTTTAAAACAGGTTATGAAAGAAGGCTTCCGACTTGAAGCCAACCTTGCAAACCCTTGAAGCAACCTGCAACTTATGAGACAAATGTGAGATAAGAGAAAACAAATGGTAAGATAAATAGATAATAGTAAATACAAATTAATTTGCACTACCTAATATCCTACTCAAATAGATCTACAAATACACTATTGCATAATCTATCCAAACAAACTAATTTGTTTTAGATATCTACTCTAAATCTCACATAAAAAAGCATAAGCACAATATCACCTCCAATCCAAGTGCAACCAAGACAAAATCTCATGTACACTAAATGAGGAAGTTGCAGCAACTAATTGCTACAAGCTCCTCCCCAAAATAGAGCAAGAGTAAGTGAAAACAAGATGGAAAGATGAGAGAAGTGAGGAGAGAATTTGGTAGCATAACAATAGCTCAAGAGATGGCGAGGAAATGAGGGTGAGAGGGCCTTCATTTATACTTGGAGAGGCGAAGTGACCCCTCTTAGATGATAGCCAAGTGTCAAAACCCAAGCAAAGGAGAAGATCTCAAGGAGGGGGGAGCACCACTTAGGGTTTTGGCATGGATTGGTGAGGTGGAATGAGTGAGAGGGGGTGGGACCATGCTAAGGGGTGAGGTGGTAAGCTAGGAAGGGCACACCTATGGAAAGAGGGGCCCACAACTCAAGCAAACACACTTTCAAAGGGTTTCTCATGAGAGGGGGGTGTAGGTGTTTAAGTGGGTTATGTGTCTAGGGGGTGAATAAAGGTTAGAAGGGGGTTTGGGTATAGGTTAGGAATGGTTTTTCTCATCATCTCCCACCTTTACTTTACTCACTTTGCTCAAAATTACAAAAAATGACATTTTTACTATGTCATGACTAGCAATTAAAATTGTTGTTTTGACTGACTAAGACTCCCTATGAACAAACACTTAGCAAAAGTTGTCCGACTAAACTGAAACTTGGTCCAAGGGTGTAGGGGATCTCATTCCATTTCTTTTGAGCGCAAATACCCCTAGCAAAAGCCGAAGGATCTAATTTTTACATTATTTATCAAAAATTCATTAAAATTAATTAATTAAAATACCCAACCTTAGGCAATTTTAATTAATTAAAAAAAAAACTATCTAGACTCGACGGAATTCCGCGAAACTTTTTGAGATGTCTTACATTGTCATTTACATCATTCCTAAACACTAGCGACCAGAGGATGAAACCATTAGAACGTCTTTCACTTTGGAGGAATTATTTGTGGAATTGAAAAACTCAAGGGAAATTAATAAGGCTGGTTAGGCCAAATTAATAACCTGAGGAAAAAAAACACTCAGTGAAAGGAACTCTCCTAATGAAGAAATCCTAAGGTAACTGGCCTAACTATAATCCATGCAGACTTATTACATTATTATCCCACGCAAGGGAGCAGAAATTCCAATTACAAAAATATGTGTTGGAGGCCAAAAATGTCGTGTAAAACCAAATAGTCTCTGACTTGGTAGCATCTGACGATGCATATCTTCATGGTACATGGAGTTGACCCCCTAGTTCAATAGGTGGTCAACATCTGGCTCCACATGGGGACGTGTGTTTGATCTTCACACTTGGGAAGGAGAGCATACGAGAATCCAACATCTACAAAACAAAGTGCTCACCAATACCCAACATAAATATACACATAGATGAAAAAAAATGAAATGTTATAAACAACAATTACATAAAGAAATAACCATTGTACAACATTTCTAATTACAAAATGCAATTATGTTACAAAAATAAATCTAAGTACATAATGACAGAATGAATGAAATAATACAAAACTGAAATACAAGGAGAAGGGTTAGAAATACGTTACAAAGGGTGTCCCTTTGGACACCAAGTTGCCATATGAAGAAACACTTCAAGGAGTGGTCCTCTCACTAGCATGTATGACTTTATGTCGTCCCATTGGCTGAGAAGAGTTGTTAGAAGACTGATACACTTTATGCTGATTTCTGATTTTTCCATATGAATCCCAGTTTCTAACCTTAGGCCACTTGGGACAATCCTCCTTAAAAAAAATTCTGATGGTTTTCCATTGGTGCCAAATGCAAAGTTTTTGAACTTAATTTTTCCTTAAAAAGCTTGGCATACCTTTTCATAGGGATGGTATACTTTACTTTATCAATATTAACCTTACCATCCTTACTACTTTCCATCAGATTTTCATCACATAATCTATTCTCGATTTTTCCAATTTCTGAAAAATAAGGAGGGTGTGGCCCAAGAATTCCATCTAACTTATTCTGACATCTAACTGATTCATTTGATGAAAGTTGAGCTGATAACACATTTTCAACTAACAAATCCAACTCTGACTTTAATTCTGAAGGAGGCAAACTATTATCTACTTTATCCAAATCTTCCTCAAGAAAAAGCCCATCAAAAGAATCCATGGTGTCCCAAACATTACAAATGCTTGGGGGTTTACTATTAAGTTCCATCTTGGTAAATGTTATAGTAGTAGATTCTATCTCATAACATCCCATTTCTACTACCCGATATACAATCTCGTTATCCTTTCTCCTAGGATCTTCCACATGATATTTTCTTTCCAACTCTCTATTTAATCTAAACATTGAACCATTTGAAGTTGGATTAGTGGCATAAGTTAAATCCATTTGTAAATTGCCACCTAAATCTGCAATTGTTTTTCTAGAAAGCAACATACCCCAAGCATCGGGCACATCAATTACAACAATGTCCATCTCTATCATAATATCTGGGAATGCAGCCAAGAGTACTTGTAATCCTTTAATCAAACCATGCACCTCGATTGTCTTGCCATCCATAGCACAAATGTTATGATAAGGTCTAGATATCCTTAAGTTTAATTGCTTCATTACTTTCTTAGTCATAACATTTGAGCTAGCCCCTGAATTAAGCATACAATTATGAAGAATAAAATCATTCATGAGCAAGGATAGGTAAAAAGGTCTATTCTTTTCATTTCCCCTATCCATATTTTGCAAAACAACCGGTGCATCTTGATAAGCTATTGCTGGTGGAATGTCAACATTATTCTGACAAGGATTTTCTATGGATTTGAGTAGCTTTCCCTCTAAGAAGGGATCTTCATTATTTCCGACACAGGAACCAACATCTTTGCATTACTTAACCATCCTCCTAAGTCAATATTTAAATCTGAGCTTGCATACACATTTGACTTAGGAGGGGTTGGGGTTACCTTGGGAATGTTTGCTTGATTTCTATCTTGACTTTTATTTCCATTCCTTTGGTAGGTAATGCCTCTAAACTTAGCCATTTCAGCTACTTGTTGTGGGGTAGGCTTAGGGCCAAACTTTTTTGTTTCCTTATCCACCACAACATCATTTATGCAATTCATCTCCTCATTATGTTCATCCAAATCCATCCAATCATACATGCCAACATTATACTCATGACCAAACATATTAACTTGTTCATTTTCTGCTCTATATGACATCTCATCACAAAGGTGAAGGAAGACTTGGCAAGTTGATTCTTCATGAAATTGCCCATAAGGTCTACAATAAGGAATAGCTTGGTGGTCAACCAAGTTAGTGGACTCAAACGGATTTGGTGGTCTTTGATCTTGGGGAGGAGGTCTCTTAGGCCATTTGTCATTTGGCATATGTTGGGGCCTACTAGTTTGACCCCTTTCCATGGCTATCAACCTATTCTGCATGGCATTCATTTGATTAGCATGTTCCTTCAATTGATTAACATGATTAATTTCCATTTGTTTAATCAATTGAGTGAGTTCTTTAATGCCATCATTAGAAGATCCTTGATTCTCCACCTTCTTTCTCTTCTCTAAATAAGGTTGGGAAGAAGTTCCTCTAGTAAAACCAGGAATGTTGGACTTCCTAGCATCTTGCATATTCCTATCAATTTTTATAGCTAAGCTTGTGCTATCTTTAAATCTTGAGATCCTTATCCCTTAAGGCATACCTCATTTCTCCTTCAAATGCTTTCATATAATAAATCAAGATTGCATCTTTTGAAGGCTTTATGTCAGCATGAAGACTCTTCACCAAGTTATCAAACTTAGTGTTAAACTCTTCTATAGTCTCATTTTCCTTTTTATGACTAGAAGTAAGGGTAGCTAACTAGAATTTGTTTTCTTTTTGGTCACCCCATCTTTTCTTAAATTCAACTAATATTTCCTCAAGGGTCCTAAACTTGTCAGGATCAAATTCAGTAAACCATTCAGCAGCATCTCCTTCTAGTGAATACACAAATAAAGTCATTTTCACATCCTCTTCATCATGACCCCAACAATACTTCATAACACATAGATTAAAGTTGAGGATGTGTGAATGTGCATTGATTGCATTGTTCCCCTAAAAACTCGGCAATTTATCAATGGCCTTTTCAGGAATCGTGTGAGGAGCCCCTTGGATTGCTGCAAAATTCAAAGGACTCAAAAACATACTCATGGTTGCATTAGGATTATTAGTGGGAGTATTAACAGTTTGTGGATTATTAGTTTGGAACAAGTATTGGATATCAGTGAGTGCTTCTTCTCTAAGACTTTCAAGTAGCCTTCTAGGAATAAGGCGATTTAGCCTCCTCCTATAAACCTTCTCAAGTTCAGGAAAAGAATAAATCACTCGTTGTGAACTGCTCCTAGTAGTATACTTGACAGATTTGTTCAATGGAGTCGCCACTTGGAAAGAAAGCAAACAAAAACAACCAATGCAAGTTCGAAAATTTTAGGGACTAAAGTTTATTGTTTAGTTCTTCAAAAAAAAAGTTAAGTCGTTTAGACAAGGAAGAAAGACTTATCCCCGACAGCGGAGCCAAAGATGGTGTCATCCTTATACACACTTGCAAACATGAGTTAAGTCTTGCTCACTTAGTGTGTCCTTGGAGACACAATGCCTAGGTTCAAAGCCCACGCTGCCACTTTGACTTGAACCTCTTTCGTCTAGGCTTACTCCTAGGGAAGCCAAGGGGGCTAGACCCTAGTTACTAGTTGAGATCAACGTTAAGTTCTAGGAGTTGGTTTTAATTAGTTAAAAGGTTGAGGGAAAGATCTACCCTATGATGCAAAGGCAGCAATGCAATGTGCAACAATTCAAGATGACAAGCAAGCCTTTTCCTAGGACAACTAAGACTAATGCCTAAAATTGGGCAAGGGGTCAACTAAAGTTTGAGGGAGGTTGATTACACAAGAGTTACAACAGATTACAAAGACTACAATTATATCACAACAAAGTTAGAAACAAATATCACAACTAAATACAAAGTATAATAAGAATATCTAAGAGTTACACCAAAGTTACACTAAACAATATATACAAAGATACTAACTTGAATTGCTTGTTTGTGCAGGGAATTAAAGATGTTCAAAAGGGAAACATTCATCAACACATCAAGCCTAGCATGTTCAACAATAGAGTGTCTCCAAAAGGATGTACGACTCTATTGTGATTGCTTTCAATGGAAAACAAGATTATACAAAGTCCAACAAGGAAGTGCCTCCAAAGGATGCGTAACTTCTTTGAGGACCAAACCCAAAATATTAACACACGACTTCAACAGAAAATGAAGTTCTTAAAGGAAGCCTCCAAGAGCGCAACTATGACTACTTAGTTATCAATCCACAACATATAGGATAAACTTGCGTAAAGATAAATGTGAAAAGAAAGTAGATTGCTTGCAAGATTAATTAAGTGCCAACCACAAATGATATACCAATGAAAATGTCCCAAGGTTAAAGTGGATTAAGGAGTTGATTGAGTTTATTAAGTTAAGGTTGAATCCTAACTAAGTGTCAACCCCAATACTCCCCCCGCTTGTACCAATTAGTTGTTGGGTGCCCAAGAAGTATGGCAACAAGGCCTACCCTAGCTCCACAGGTCAACCCAAGGGAAAAAAGTACTCTGAAAAGGATGTTGAACACCACGAGACCGTCCTCGGCCTATCACCTTCTGTTGCTTCCTCTAATCCTCGTTTAAATGGCAAAGTTGGGTCAATAGAGATGCCCTATTAAGTCTAGTTGATTATTAAGCCTATGGACTAAGTTAAATTAGGTGTATAGGTGTGTAAAAGTGAGATATGCTTGCCCAAAAAATGTGAAATAGTGCCTAAACCGAAATTTTAAATTTGCAAGAAATGAAGTTCTTGTCCACAATAGATATTACTTGAAAAGCATGAAAAGAAACTTAACAATAGCTTGCAATGAAAAGGAAATGAGTTGTCTTAAACCATCACAATAGGCCCATGAACATTTGCAATAAGATAAATGCTTGAGAAATGAAACTTGCAAAGTAAAAAGGACATTTAAAGCATGAGATTAAACCTATGCCTCCATGGGCTTAAGCTAGCATTAGTGGTGTGAAATCTACTTCTAGATGATTTTAATCCATTTAGCATAAACACATTAGAAGTAAATAACTAAGCTAGCTATACGATTTTGGGGGTTGGCAATGCCAACTTCACATCCAAGGTGTAGGCAACTAAAGAATGTAAAACTTGAAATGAAAAACAGAAATACAAACCACTCAGAATGGCACAAGGTGGAGGCAAGCCTTCCTATTTTGTGCCAAAGGGGGTTGGAAAATAAATAAACTAAACTATAACAACCTAGCCACACAACTTTGTCATAATGACAAATGGGGCAAAGAATAAAAAATGCAGAAAATTAAATGAGCTCCTAGCCTTACGATTTTGGGGGTTGGCTTTGCCAAACTCACACCAAGATGTAGGCACTAATAGATTTACAAAAACAGAAAATTAAAACAAGAATGCAAGCCACTTGGGGACCCCCTTTGGGCTTGCTATAATGTTAGAAGAGAGAGAGAGAGAGAGAGAGAGAGAGAGAGGTTTGGGTGTTGTTACTGTTGACCGCCTATTCAACTAGGGGTCAACTCATGTGCCATGAAGATGCATCACCAGATGCAAATTTCATGAAGACAGTTTTGGTTCTACTTGGGTATCTGATTCCCTAGCACAAAATTTTGTAAAAGAAATTTCTGCACCCCTGCGTGGGTTGATAATGTAATAAGTCTGCATGGATCATAGTTAGGTTAGGTACCTTGGGTGTTTCCATTGGGGGAGTTTCTTTCACCCAGGGTTTTTTATCCTCAGGTTGTCGACCGGGCTTTAGGGCATGGCCGACTTCCCTTGAGTTTTTCCCTCCACACATGCAATAATTTCCTCCAAAGTGGTGAAAGGCGCTCTAATGGTCTCATTTTTTGGTAGCCTTTGTTTAGGAATGTTGTAAATGACCATGCCAGACAATGTAGAAAGTTTCGCGGAATTTCGTCGAGTCTAGATAGGTTTTTTTTAATTAATTAAATTTTTAATAATTTAATTAATTAATTATTTTTTGAGCTAATGTTGTAAAAACTAGATCTTTGGGCTTTTGATAGGAGTATTTGTGCTCAAAAGAAATGGAATAGCACCCCCTACACCCATAGACCAAGTTTCAGCTCAGTCGGACTAAGTTTACTATGTCTTAGTCCACTCAGAGTCAGTCTTAGTCAAAACAGCGATTTTAATTGCTAAGGTGACATTATTAAAATGTCAAAAACATTGTAATTTTGAGTTAGTGAGTGGATGTTAAGGTGGCAAGTGGCAAGTTAGACTCTCCTAACCTACCCAAACCCAGACCCACAACTTAACAACTTATTCCAACCTATTTACTCACCCCCTCACCTCTCTAACTCTTGCCCTAAGGGGAAAAACGTCCCCCCACTACCCAAACCTTAATTATTTGCCTAGAAACTTGGAGTGGGCCCCTCTCACATGAGGTGCGCCCCTCCTAACCCTCCAAAACCCTAACTAAACCCAAAACCTAACCTAACTCACACTCTACCACTCCCTAAGCTCACGCCCTCTTCTAGATTTGCGCCCCCTTTGATGGAGAGTCACCCCCCTAACCCAAAACCTAACTCCACTCTCCTAAAATAGCAAGTGGGCCTTTCTCTAGTGCCAAGTGCGCCCCTCCTAGCCTATTACTTCATCCCAAGACACATCTCATCCATCCAACTCATCATTCTCTCACTCAAACCCTAACTGGGGCGCCCCTCTCTTAGAGATTTGCTCTCTTTCTCTCAAGCTAACACTTGGCACTCATCCAAGTACTTTCTCTTAGCCTCTAGAGGTATAAAGAGAAGCCTTCCTCACCTCTTTTCTTTACCATTCTTTGAGCTAAAGTTATGCTACCGAATTTTTGTCATCTTCTTGCTTTTGCCATTTCACATTTCACTCATTGCTCTTGAAAGTCTTGTAGCAACTTGTTGCTACAACACTCTCATTTTTTGGATCTAATAAACAAAAGCTTTGGAGGATTCTTGGACTAATATAGATTAATCATGTTGGTTCATTTCATATGAGGTGACTTTGTTCCTATACTTCTTGTGGGTTTTTAGCTAGCATCTTGAGGAAATTAGTTTGTTTGAGTAGATCACTAGACTCTAGAGCTGTTGATCTATGTATGTTGATTAGTTAGAATTGTGTAACTAGTTCACTTTGCTATTCTATTCAATATACTATGCTGTTTTGAACTCACATGTTGTCTTAGTGTGCAGATTTGTCTCACAAGGGTTGGTTGGAAGAGGCTTTAGAGGAGTTTCCAGCCATAACTTGCATAAACTCCACGCCTTTGATTTGGATCTGAAATATTTCTGTCATTTCATTACGTTTTTTTGTAGCTAACACTCTCTTAGATAGGTCAAAAACATAAATTTTCAGTTCAGATTTTTCTATATAAAATTTCTGTGTAAAAACAGAAATTTTCTGTAACATATTTGGTGTGTTTTGCAGCATTTCCAGCAAGCTTTTGTTTGTTGTTTTTTGCAGGTACATACCAGAAAGGAGGGGGAAAAGCTGTTCAAGATCATCAAGAAGACTTCTCCAACAAACCCTTTGGGTTGGTTAACTATTTCCCGACTTTTTTCTTGTATTTCCAAAGTTTTCTTTCACATTTCTTCATTCTTTTGGGCCCATAATTTGGAACTAACATAGATTACTTTATTTTTCTTTTAGTTAGTTTATTCTTTATTCATATGGTTATTAGTTTATCTTTTCTTTCATTTCATTAATTTGTTGTTAGCTTAGACAACCCTTCTTGG
>JASDQU010010588.1:266113-277541 GCA_032191745.1 Picea mariana | reverse complement strand
TTCTTCGTCCGTTGGTTGTAACGCTGCCTTGATCCCTGGTAAAGATGGACAATTTTGGGTATCATGATCTTTGTCACAGATAGTGCAGATTGGCTTTCTGTCCAGTGGACATTCTCTTTTTGGGTGCTTATCCCTGCATTGAGGACAAAAGATAGACAAGGTTGCTTCTGCTTCTGCTTGCTTTTTCTTAATCTGTAGGGTATCCATTTGTGAGGCAAAAGAGCTTAACATTTCAGTTTTAAAATCTTCAAGTAAATTACCTATCTCGGCTCTTGTTGCTCCCCTGCTGGCTAATTTTTGGACTCTAGAAAATGTGGTGTCCCTGTTGTTTAATCTGTTTCTTGAAGCTCCCCTTGAACATCTTTTGCATAAATTGACAATTTCATCATATGATTCCTTGGATATATCCCCTTTTCCAAGCATGTTCAGCATATCCAGAGAGTCATCCCTTACTCCTTTTAATAAAATAGTTTTGAGAATATCCTTACTTACATTGGGATGACTGGATCTTTGTAGATTGTATTGTAACCTTTCTACAAAGTCTTCTAGATTATCATCCTCTTTCTGCATCATTTTAAATAGCTCCTCCCTCTTTTCTCTTGTTCTGCAGTAGTCCTGGTACTTGTTCAAAAATTTCTGTTTCATTTGGTCCCATGTTGTGATTACATGGCCTCCAAGACTCATAAACCATCTTAGTGCATTCCCTTTTAGTGTTGCTGGAAATAACTTCAGTTTCTAAGCATTAGAAACATAATCATAGCTTCTACATAATATATCAAACTCAAACAGAAATTCATCAGGATCCTCTGAAGATAGACCATGAAAATTAGGCAATGCTGAGAGTGGAATATTTTTCATGGGGGATGCTCCTCTAGGGAGATCGCCAATAGGAAATCCTAATGTAGAAAAAAATTTTTCATCTTTTACCTCTCCTTCAGGATCTACCTGTTCGTCATGATGCAATTGTTCATTGTACTCATCCATATTTTCCTCTGTCTGCTCCCCTGCTGCACTTGCTCTGTCCTCAATGTCTCCTATTGGCTTCTGGACTATTTCCGGACTCCAAACTTCTTTCCCTGTTCCAAAAATTGCTCGAAATGAAGGCTGGGAATTTTGTTTTTGAAGGTTTGGTCGTTGAGCAGCAGATTCAGATTTGGATGCAATCTCGTCAATGAAAGTCTTTCTTCCTCCTTTTCCTTTTCCCTTGCCACCTGTAGGGTTAGTGTCCTTGGTGTTTTTCATGCATTCTTTTTATCTAAAGAAAAGAAATCACAAGTCCTTTTGAAATCTATAGCTATCTTCCCTGGCAACGACGCCAAAGTGTTTGTCACTATAATTGCTTAATTGATTCAAACAATCAAGTGATACATAAATTATCAACCCAGGGAAGTCTTCTATTTCAAAGATAACCACGCACTATATATGCTCAATTCCAAAAGCAACTTAGTGTTGTAGTAAAGAAACTTATACTAATCACACTTACTTGAATGAACTGAAGTTCTGAATTAAATCACAGGAAAGTAACTTCCCTATTGAAAACCTTTAAAGATCAATCTAAGAATCCTGGATTACATTAAAATAACACTTTCAATGGGAAAGAACAACTATTCTGCAATCGGAGAACAGGACCCTTACTCTCAACAAAAACTTCAGTGCTAACACTCTTTCATGAAAACATTAAGCAGAAGATAACTAACTCTATCTTAACAGAGAACAAGGCCATCTAGTTCCTTCCTTTCTAAGCAAGAGCCTTAAGCCTTATTTCTGTTTTAGCACACTTGTGAAGTTGAGGTTTACAGAGAACAGGATAGTTTGATCCCTTCCTTTCTGAGTAGAGACCCTTAACCTAGTCTCTGGCTAGCACACCTGCAGGAATAATGGAAATTTACAGAGAACAAGATGTTCTGGTTCCTTCCTTTCTGAGCAGGAACCCTTAACCCAATCCCTGGATAGCACACTTGCAGAAGTAAACGAAATCTACAGAAGACAAGGTATTTTGATTCCTTCCTTTCTGAGTAGGAACCCTTAACCCAATCCCTGGCTAGCACACTTGCAGAATTAAATGAAATCTACAGAAGACCAGGTGTTCTGATTCCTTCCTGTCTGAGCAGGAACCCTTAACCCAATCCCTGGCTATCACACTTGCAGAATTAAATGAAATCTACAGAGGACAGGATGTTCTGATTCCTTCCAGTTTGAGCAGGAACCTTTAACCAAATTCTCTGGCTAGCACACTTGCAGAATTAAATGAAATCTATAGAGGACAGGATGTTCTGATTCCTTCCTGTCTGAGCAGGAACCTTTAACCCAATTCTCTGGCTAGCCTCATAAAATCATCACACAAGATTGCTAATGAAAAGAATTACGAATTTCATTCAATAATCTAAGACAGAGTCAGTAGTGTTTCAACAAAGCGGAATCCATTAAAAACAGTGTTTCAACAAATGACAGTTAAACCAAAGCATAAACAGAAACTGTACTAACACACTTCTAAACTAATGGGTGAATCTTGTGATGAAGGTGGGCCCTCCCTTCTCACAAGATTCCCCTGAAACGAAAAATCTAGAGAAGGATACTCAAAGCAGTCTTATATTCATCTGTCAAAATATCACATTACAATTTGAAGAAATAGAATGCATCCCGCTTCTTTGGAGTTGCTTCAATACATAAAACTTGGATCCCTCAAATGGTGATTTCCTATGATTTAAAGAGGAAATCCCTTCGATACAATAATTACAATGCATATCTGATTCCTATCCTAAATCAGATATTCTTTCTAAATCAACATAGGATGTCCTAGTCTCACGCAACTGAATGCTATTATAGGAGATGAATGGGGTATTGCTGTTACGACTGGTGTAACAGCTTCTTCCCATTGTTGCTGATGCTGTTTCAGCATCGCAATTCGTGGGCTGTTTCAGCCACGTGAATTTTTCTCTGACTATGTCGGCCTTCTTGTTGACCGCTTTGACTGTAACGGTTTCCTTTGAGTTTCAGTATCGTCGGTCTTGGCGGTTTCCTCTGTGTTTCAGCATCTGCAACTCTGGACTGTGTAACAGCTCCATGTTTCAGCATCTGCGACCTTGGACTATAAGGCAGCTCTGTGTTTCAGCATCTGTGACCTCAGACTATATAGCAGCTCTGTGTTTCATCATCTGCGTCCTCGAACTATAAGGCAGCTTTGTGTTTCAGCATCTGCAACCTCAGACTGTATAGCAGCTCCGTGTTTCAGCATCAGTTCTGTGTTTCAACAATAATGACCTTGGACAGTGCTGTGTTTCAACAATAGGCCTCAAATGCTAATCTGCAGTTTTGGACACTTATGCATTTCTAATCAATGGTTAAGTATGAGAGTGATGTAAAATATTATGCAAAATAGATTAAATGTATAGTAATGAGAAGGGACGTTGTATACCTCTGGGATGATCAGATAAAGTGATAGTATGAGTCTAAATATGGGTGATCAAGAGTATAATAGTGGCAAAAAGTATAAGCAAAAAGGTACATTGTGTGGTCCTAACAACTTCCATCAACAAGTTCAGAAGGAACGAGAAAAGGCCTACCACAACAGACACATCAAGAAAAAGATATTCAGGAAAGGTAATTTAGTACTGGTATATGACAATAAGTTTATCAAACACCCTGGGAAGTTTAGAATGCATTGGATTGGACATATGATATTGCCTACATCACAGAAGGAGGAGATGCGCAGCTGAAGATGTTGAATGGAGAATGGAAATAAGGATTGGTGAATGGGAGTCGACTGAAGTTGTATTATGACAACCAGTTGCCTCACAGCTCCAGCTAAAAGCATGAGGAAAAGGGTTTAGGTACCAGGTGTAGTTGAAACTGGGTACCAAACACAGAAAAGATAGTCTGCACAAGGATAAGAAGTAGGCATAAAGAAAAAAACAAAGGCTGCACTGCACAGTCCAAAGTCGAAGTAAAACAAAAAGAGCAGATCTAAAGTGCCTTGGGACGAGTCACAGGTGAGTGTTGAGGGCTTGCTGGCCCTTGGTTATGAAAGGAAACATAGAACAAGGAAGAAAAGGTAAAAAGATAACTTCACAGGAGACACAGTGACTGTCACTGGGTCGAAGTGAGCAAAAGAGAAGAAAAGATGGAGTGAAGTGCGAAAAATAAAGTCGTTGGATGAGGAGATCGAGGATGAAAGATCAACAAGGAAGATGGACCGAGGATGACTCAGGAAGTGGAAAAAGCCACCATTGGATGCTTTGGAGCACCGCACGAGAAGGAAGGAAAGAGAGGCTGGCGAAGTTCGAAAAAAGTGGATCAATTTGACCTAGGGTCTTAGACACCTAGGGTTTTGGTAATTAGGGTTTTGACACTTAGGTTTCGACCTAAGGCTGTCAGTGAGGTATTTTAATGTATAAATAAAGGTCAAGAGGACCTGGGTCGGGGGGGGGTATGATATTATTATTGATTTAGCTTTATTGTTGTGGTGAGAGGTCATTATATTGTGAGAGAGAAGTGTTGAAGCCTTCTGGTATTGTAAGATCTTCAGCTGGGTGTGAATATCAGATCCTACAGCTAGGTGTGCAGGAGGGGGGAGAGAAAGACAGAAGGAGAGAGAGGATATGTTGGCCAAGAGTGAAAATCAAAATTGTAATCTTTATCTTAATATATCATAAGCACAGTTCTATGGATGTAGCCCTAGAGAAAGGGTGAACCACGTACATCTTGTGTTGTGTGAGTAATTAATGCTTTGATCTCTACCATTATTATACTATTATTTGCATTACCATGTTAGATCAAGATCTATAGCTGTGCATTGTATATTTACCTGGTAAATGATATATGAATACTGTGATTGCTGTTATACAAGATCCCCTTGATATTCCCCTGATTGTAGACATCTCTATCCTGAAACCCCCTCATCATTGCTTCGGGTGAGACTGCATCTGCTTCGTAGGTGTTTCCGAAAGGGCCAGTAGCTAGGGCTTGTTGGTATGCTCTTGGAGTGAAACCTAGGTCTGACCCTGTGCCAACAATACCTACAACGATGTTGAGAAGGGGATGCAAGGCTACAAGGTAGCTTCCATCCATAATGACGTAGTATGCCTAGCATGCCAATTAATTGTAGGAAAGATAGTAAGGAAGAACAGACCCACACAGGTCACAGGGTTTGTCATTGACCTCATGGAGAAATGTGTAGAAGGCCTACAGATGAACTGGGCAAAGTACCTAGTTAACCAGCTCGAGTTAGACTGTCGCGAAGGTCAGGATCAGGGCTATGAATTCCACTTCAACTAGCTCCTGATTCTCATAGCGTTTATTGCTTGGGAGATGCTAGAAGGTGTGACCTTCCCAGACATTGAGCTGTTCGAGCCTCTTGCTGCGAATTTCACCACGCTTTGGTACTCGAGTGATACAGGAAAATAGTGGAAGTTGATCACAGTTTTTAATAAATTTTATCTCTAATTGAATAGGTCTATTGAAGTCAAACCTTGCATGACTTTGAACACCCTACAGCGGTTCCGACCCCTCATGAAGTTTCATACAGATCAACACTTCATCTATATCACTGCATGAGAAGACGAGCATAAGGAGGAGCTTCCATCGCACTACAAGCTCACATAAGTGGACCTCGAGGAGATAACTAAGTAATGGTCAGTAGAACTCCTTATCCCTGCTGATCCCGCAGAAATGTCTGACCTCAAAATTGATAGCTCGGAGGCCACTCACAAAGAACATGACACACCCAGACCCAATAGAAGGAAGAATACCACAGAAGTCCAAGACTTAGGCAACGCATTAGAAAAAAATTCTTTAGTATCACCTGGCTGAGGGGGTGATGACAAAGTAGAAGAGATAAATGACAAAGAATATGATAAGAAGCAAGGAGGATGATCCCTTGAAGAAGAGGAAGGCTTCTCCCATGAAACCCTCTTCCTAGAAGAAATCCAGAGCCACCTTGACCAAGATGCAGACTGTGCTCACTGTCGATGACTTCGAATTTATCATAGCAGTTGTCGCATATGCTTCATAGGACATCTTACATAAGCATGAAGCCAAGCAAGAAGAAATGTATGACATAATTGAATTTGAACTCCAAGGGGTACAGCGGGCCCTTCAGTCCATTCACGCAGTGTCTATTGTGCCCCTGGCATTGGGAGAACCAGAGTTGGGAGATGAGCTAGCCCAACTTTGTAGACTAGCTGATGCGCCCGAAGCTTGCCTTTGTCTCGCATAGGAAGAAATAGAACAAGCCACCCAAGCCTTGAAGCAAGTGCAATAAGTAGTAGTAGAACAAATCCTAGTTGCAGAGTAGGATAAGGTTTCTCTCTAGACAAAGTTTGAAGAGGAGAAAGCACAGATTCAACAAGAAAAAGAACAGTTACTTGCAGAGAAACTCGATGTGAAAGAAGCAGTCAAAATAGCACTTTTCTCCATGACAGGTTTAGAGCCAAAGGTAGAATACCAAGTATAACATCAAGTAGATCAGCTCGCAGAAGTTATCCAACATCTATAGCAAAGAATAACAGACTTAGAGCTCTAAACAATACTCGACAGTCCGCAGGATGTGAGGGATCAAAGAGATGCAACTGCTTGAAGCATAGTTGAGAGAATAAAGGACCTTTACATGGAATGTAAACAACTAAGTGATCACAGTGCCCAGACTTATGATCCACTCACTGAGAATCTAGAACTGAAGGCACTGGAGTCACAACTCCAAGAGGCGAAGTAGCAAGCATTAACAATACAGGTGCAATTGAAGCCCCTATCAGCTGTTGAAAGGATGAAGCGATCTGAAGATCAACGCACTGCTCAACAGTAGGTCCACACCATTCAGACCAGAGTTATGGAAGTGACTCATAGGCTCCAACCTATACATGATGAGGCCTACCAACTATTCTTAGAGATCGAAGGCCACGGAGCAGAACTAGAGAAAGTTGTCACTGCGGCTGAACAACGCTCAGAGGGACCTGTCAATGAAGCAGTCAGCCAAGAGTTCATTGAATAGGAGGCCATGACACAAAAACAAGTCAAAGCAACTCGAGCCAAACTTGAGGATTTTGAGGTAGAATTACCCAGATCAGAGTGACTCGGGATGAGTCACAGGTGAGTGTTGGGGGCCTTTTGGCCCTTGACCAAGTTTTGAGGATCCTTGGTCATGTTTGACCTATTTTTGGGACTTTGACAGGTTGTTTAAGGTGAAGCGCAAGACGAAGCAGAGATCGCAGGATCTTGGCCCCTATTTAGGGATTTTTGGGTTTTTGGGTTGTGTAACGGGTATGGGGATGTCGGCCCATGGGTTTACCCATGTTTAGGCCTATTTTGTAATATATAAATAGAAAGCTGGGCGATGTAAGTAGTGACTGATGGATGAGTTCTAGTAATAGCTATGTGCAAGAAGACGTGATTAAGACTTGTAGAGCTAAGTGCAAGTCATCTATAGTGCTTTGTGCGCAGACTGTGTAAGGCTATGTGCCTAGATCTACTTGGGGAAGAAGGATCTGGTGAAGTGCGCGCATATCTCCTATCCTATGCGGAGTGGGGTTATGATGCTTTGTGCCTGTAAGAAGCTTGATAGAAGATAATAAAGAGAAGAAGAGTTGGTGGACGTAGCCCCAGGGTGGGGGGTGAACCATGTATATCCTATGTTGTGAATGATTTTTGCTTTTGGTTGTTCTTTTGTTTATGTGATTCAATGCTTAGTGTGATGTTAGATGATAGATGAATCTGATATGATATCTTAGTGCTGAATAATGTGAATGAATGCTAGATCTGATCTCTATATGTATGCTTAGTTCTTGAATCTATCGGATCTTTGTGAATACCATGATGATCTATTGTTAGGGTTTAGCTGCACTGTGAACTAAAGATGAACATTAATGAACTGTAATAGCTAAGTGCTCTGTTAAGGTGTTACAATCACATATTTGTTTCCTATCTAAGGTTGTAGACATTTGAGTCCTTCAACCACCCCTGCTTCTACCTCAGGTGAGACTTCATCTGCTTCGCAGGTGTTGCTGAAAGGGCCGATAGTTAGGGTTTTGTTGGTGCACTGTTGTAGCGTTGAACCCTGGGTTTTCCCCTGTGCCAACACCCTTAATTAAAAATACTTCGAATAATTGATATAAAATTTAATCCATCTCTTGCAAGTCTTCAAACAAAGGGTAAATTTCCATGTCTAGTTTGTGGTCCTAAGATGAAATCTCGTTGTTCAAGAAGTTTAGGAAAGGAGGTGTTTGATGAGTATAATAACCTCCTCTCTAAGAACCATAGGTATCGAAGTAATGAGAAACATCTTTTCGATGGGAAATAAGAGACTGGATTAAAACCACAGAGAATGACACCCCGTCTATGGTAGTTGCAATATAATAGAAATCATCAAGGTATATTGGATCAAATCGTTTATGTATCATACATGACATGTTTGGAATATTTTATATTTTTATTGCATTTTTTTCATTATACTAATTGACAAGTATTATTGTAATATATTTAATTTATATGCTTCACCTTGAAGGTTGTCATGAAGGCATTAATAATGGTGCACTTCCACGAGGAATGAAAAGTTATCCCGTACAATTCATTATGCTCCCCTACAATGAGCACCTAGAAATTGTTCATTTATTTGATACAATACACTTTGGGAAGAATGTAATAGAAAAATTATGATGAATCTTAGATGGAAGGAGTGACAAAGAAAAAATTGTCAAGATTTGTAATGAAATTAAGGAGGTCAATCATGCAATGAAAAGTGTGATTCATTTAAATAATGATGTAGATGGAAACAATATAAGTGCCCTTCCATGGTTATTGATAGATCAACAAAGTAAGGATGTAAAAGAGGTTATTGAAAAAATTAAATTTCCCATTGGATTTTCTTCAAACATAAAGAATATCCTAACAAAGAAAGGTGAATTAGGTGGGGTAAAAACTCATGATTGGCATACCTTCATTAAGGTAATTATTTTGGTGTATATATTTCTATATTGGTGAAACATCTTGTTTGTGATTTTTTTCTACTAATTTGGGAATAAATAAGGATTCATTTTTTATGTTACAGTATGTTCTACATCTATCTCTCTCAGACAAATTTGACAAAATTTTCAAACAAGTTATATATGATCTTGGTACATACATGAGGTAAGTTGTGATTTATATGCAAAGTATACTTTGTTCAATTCATTGTACAACTTATATTTGACTGCAAGTATTTTACTTCTAATGTAGTACTATATACTTTTTTGTTGAAACCTGTGATTTGCTTGCATCATTTTTATATGGTTGTCATCTAGGGAAATCTATAACAAAGATATAAAGTATTGGAGGTTACAAATTCCTCGTCTAGTGTGTGAAATGAAAAATTATCTACCTCTGACATTTTTCAATGCACAAGAACACTACCTCATACACCAAGTTGAGGAGATTGAAAAGTGTGGACCTGTACACACAAGGTCAATGTGGATGGTTGAGAGGCACTTGAAATCATTTAAGGATTTGGTTAGACAAATAGAACATATTGAGGGTTCTATGGTAGAGGGATGTATGGTATATCAAACCACGCTTTATATTACTCAATATATTCCTAAAATATCTAGAAGTATTAATGTAGATCGCATTTGGGATGTAAAATCCATCAAAAAAATTGAAGGGGATCACCTATCGGGGAAAAGTAGAATGAGGAAAGTGATATGTAAGTAGATGGTAGGGATTTATAATACATTTGATTTTTTGTTTTTATGTATATCGTACTTATTTAATTTTTAGTCTTCCTACATAATCCATTATTATGAAGGTATACCATGGTAACTGATTATATGTAAATTTTTTTATTTAATACAATTGGTCTAGAGTGGGATGTAACACATTTATGTTGATTAATTGGGTTGGTTGTCATTGATGTCAACCCTTGAAGAAAGTCTGGTAGCACAAAGATTTGGGTAATGGACCCAAGTTTGCTTGATTGATAATGGTATGAGTTTTGATATATTTGCATACAAGAATATTCTACATGGAGAGTACATGTCATGCCATTTCCAATGGTATGTGGAACGCCACATAACTCATCACGGTTAGAGAGTTATGGCCACGTGAAGTTGGAGAACCCTCATTAGTAATCTAGAAGCCCCAAAAGGTCAAAGTAGTCAAAATGGTTGCAAAGAAGAAATTATTTAAATAATAAAGTGAAGTGATGAGTGTACTATAAGTCAAAGTGGATGCAAAATAAATTATTTAAATAATAAAGTTAATGGATAACTTACTAATTGTGGAAAGTGGTTAAGTTAAGTGGACAAGTGGTTAGAAGTGGGTTAGCCCTAAAATAAGGAAAGTGGGTTAATATGATTAGAAGGTAAAATTATTTGAATAATAAAGTTAATGGAGAACTTACTAATTGTGCAAAGTGGTTAAGTTAAGTGGACAAGTGGTTAGAAGTGGGTTAGCCCTAAAATAAGGAAAGTGGGTTAAGATGATTAGAAGGTAACCCCTTGAGGAAGCCACATGAAAGTATAAATAAGAGGCAAGGGTATATTATTCAAATACACTTGAGAATATTGAATATCTACAAGTGACTGAGGTAACCAAAGGATATCTAAGGCAAATTTCAGAGGGAAGGTGAAGTAAAGAAGGCCAAAATTCAAAGGAGGATAAATTCTTTTGATTATGCTTTCTAAGGTATGTTTTTTACAGGTCATCTCACCTTTTTCACAATAACCTTTTTTCTAGAATGATTTAGACCGCAAAATTTGGAGGCCATTGAGGAAACATATCCAAGTAGCTGTGATAAAATTTCATCTTGTGGGTCATTGTATTTTTGAGTTACACTCGGTGGAAAATAGGGTTTGTGGCTAGTCCCGAAATAAGTCTAAAACAGGTGTTCGGGTAAAAACGTCATAAATTATTCATAACAGATCCAAATTTAGTAAGACCAAATGTATTGGTTAGAGTATAATCTATAGTATTTTGTGTACCATTTTAAGATCCATAAAAAAAATATTTTGTGTGGGGCACTCTCTACAAGTTCTCTCTCTAGAATAAGACAGAATTCAATAAGGTATGCCATTTTTACTGTAACTCATTTTCTGAGAGGTTCCAAGTAGTGAAACCTGGAGGAATTTCATTAAAGAAACTGAAGAACATTGCGTACTATTTTCAGATCTTTGTTCATTACATGTACATAGTTATGAGTATTCTAAGTTAGGGTTGTTGACTAATCCAAAATTATTCATGTGAGACTAAATTAAAGTTTGATGAAAATGTTAGTCTCTTGTTGTTAAAGTCAAGGAAGGTTTGCAGGTATGTGATCATATACACCACTTCTGATACAGAGTTACAAATCAGATTTCGATGATGAAATTGATGAGGGATTTTGGTTGAGGTACATGTTGGGTACATGGTTGAGACAAGTAGTTGATGAGTTGGCACATACATGAGGTGTATAGTTGATGATGTTGGT
>JASDQU010010588.1:199866-231364 GCA_032191745.1 Picea mariana | reverse complement strand
CATTTAAAAAAAAAAGTTGCGAAGATTTTGTCCTTTCTATTTATTTATTTTTCAATGTAAATTTAAGAAGAAAAAAAATGTTTGTAAATAATTTTTTAAGTGACCATATTTTATCCAATTTTGAGCTTTTTTTTTTGCACAGTGATCTATTGTCAAAACCATGGTTTCAATTAGGTTGAAATAAGCCATAATTTTAACATTTAGAAAAAAAAAATTGCTTTAGTTATCGTCACTTTTTTATTTAGGTGTTAATTTTAAGGTTTTTCTAAGCTATTGTATGAGTTTTGAAGGTCATGCTTGAAAAATGTTGTGATTTTGACCCTATTTGAAAAAATGGTGCTACCAGTAGCACCATGTTTTGATTTGGGGTTGATTTTAATGTTTTTTATGCAAAAATATGATTTTTGGGGGCTAGAGTTCTCATTTTGAGGTCACAGTTCTCATTAAGTTAGTAATATTTTTATGTACCATACATAAACCTGTACCACAACCTGTACCATAAACAAATGCATCAACCATGCACCAAACCTGTACAAATAACCTGTCACAATAACCTAGCCAAACAACATATCACAACAACCTGTCTCATTAATCTTATCAACCAAATAAGATCTACTCACCAAGATCAATCACCAAGACAAATCTCAACCATATGTACAATATCACCAAGATGTGCATCAACCAAGCATAACACAATAACTCATAATCACCACCAAGATCAATATGTGCTTCTAATAATATGCCAAGACAAGTATGCTACATCATCCATAAACCATGTGTCAACAATGCTATTAACAAGTGCCTCCAACCATGTACCAAGTATGTATCAATCATGCATCAACTACTCATCAACTATGGCTCATAAAGATGTACCAACATCATCAACTATACACCTCATGTATGTACCAACTCATCAACTACTTGTCTCAACCATGTACCCAACATGTACCTCAACGAAAAGCCCTCAATAATTTCATCATCCAAATATGATTTGTAACTCTGTAACAGACCTATTGTATATGATCACATACCTGTAAACCTTCCTTAACTTTAACAACAAGAGACTAGCATTTTCGTCAAACTTTACTTTAGTCTCACATGACTAATTTTGGATTAGTCAACAACCCTAACTTGAAATAATCATAACTATGTAGTTGTAATGAATAAAGATATGAAAATAGTACACAATGTTCTTCAGTGTCTTTTATGCAATTCCTCTGGGTTTCACTACTTGGTACCTCTTAGAAAAGGAGTTATAGAAAAAATGGCATACCTTGTTGAATTCTGGCTTATTTTAGAGAGTGAACTTGTAGAGCGTGCCCCACACGAAATATTTGTTTTATGGATATGAAAATGGTACAAAAAATACTAGAGACTGTACTGTAACAAATCAATTTTGTATTACTGAATTTGGATATGTTATGAATAAGTTATGACATTTTTACCCAAAACACATGTTTTAGACTAGTTTCAAGACTGGCCACAAACCCTATTTTCCACGAAGAGTAACTCCAAAAATGCAACGACCCACAAGATGAAATTTTTATCACAACTACTTGGTTATGTTTCCTCAACAACCTCCAGATTTCGTGATCTAAATCATTATAGAAAAAAAATTATTGTGAAAATGGTGAGATGACCTGTAAATAACATACCTTAGAAAGCATCATCAAAAGAATTTATCCTCCCTTGAATTTTGGCCTTCTTTACTTCACCTTCCCTCTGAAATTCACCATAGATATCCTTTGGTTACCTTAGTCACTTGTAGATATTCAATATGCTCAAGTGTATTTGAATGAGAGACCCTTGCCTCTTATTTATACTTTCATGTAGCTTCCTCAAGGGGTTACCTTCTAATCATCTTAACCCACATTTCTTATTTTAGGGATAACCCACTTCTAACCACTTGTTCACTTAACTTAACCACTTTCCACAATTAGTAAGTTCTCCATTAATGTTATTATTTTAATAAAATTACCTTCTAATCATCTTAACCCACTTTCCTTATTTTAGGGCTAACCCACTTCTAACCACTTGTCGAATTAAATTAACCCCTTTCCACAATTAGTGAGTTCTCCATTAAATTTATTATTTAAATAATTTATTTTTCATCCGCTTTGAATTATCTAGTACACTCATCATTTCACTTTATTATTTAAATAATTTCTTCTTTGCAACCATTTTGACTACTTTGACCTTTTAGGGCTTCTAGATGACTCATGAGGGTTCTCCAACTTCACATGGTCATAACTCTCTAACCGTGAGGAGTTATGTGACATTCCACGTACCACTGGAAATGGCATGAAATTTACTATCCATCTAGGATAGTCTTGCCTACAAATATATCAAAACTCATACAATTATCCATCAAACAAACTTGGGTCCATTACCCAAACCTTTGTGCTACCAGACTTTCTTCAAGGGTTGACATCAATGAAAACCAACCCAATTAATCAACAATATCCCCTTTTGACATTGATGGAAACACTCTGATGCAATGCTGAAGTCATATCACTCATGCTCCCCCTATCACCATTTATCCCCCTAGAACCATGCCTTTGTGCTCTCTCTCCAATAATTTCTATCCTACATATGATAAATCTCTCCCCCTTTGTCCTCAATGGAAAAGGTATCTTTCCATATGGGGTTTCTCCCCCTAACTGAACTGTCCTTATGGATATTCCCCCTGACTAAACTCTTCTTGAAACTGATCTCCCAACCTAAACTGTCCTCTTTATGGTGCTTCCTCTTGTAAATATAAGACATATAAGATAAGAATTCAAAATAATTCATTTTGGATTAGAAATTACTTGAACTCTCTGACAAAGATACTCAAAGGATTCTCTTGGAAGCGGTTTTGTAAATATGTCTGCCTTTTCTGCCCACATATTCAATGTTCATGGTATTTTATGCAACATGTTCTCGTAGAAAGTGATACTTGATTGGAATGTGCTTCGTCTTGGAGTGCATCACCAGGTTCTTTGAGATATAGATGGCGCTTGCATTATCATAATAGATTGGAATGGGATCATCATACTCAACCTATATATCTATCAGAGTTTGTTTCATCCATAGAACCTATGTACGACATCATGTTGTTGCAATATAATCTACTTCAGCTATAGATAAATATATTGATGATTGTTTCTTTCTTAGCCAACATAGTAAACACTCACCCAAGTAGAATGTTTCTCCACTGGTGCTCCATCAGTCATCAATGCAACCTTCCCAATCTGCATCTATGTAGGAAATAAGTGATAGATCCTTTCATTTTGGATACCATAATCCAAACTCTTATGTTCCTTTAAGATATCTGCAAATCTTGTTCACTGCTAAGACATGTGATTCCTTTGGTGCTGCTTGAAATCGTTCCACTTGTCCAACTTCTTGCATTACATATGGTATGGATGTTGTCACATATAGAAACCTACCAATCATCAACCTGTATTGCCTTTGGTCTGTAGACTTTGAATCATCATCTTTTCTCAACTTGCAATTGGTTTGCATAGGAGTGGTAATTGGTTTGCAATCTTCCATTCCAAACCTCTTTAGCATTTCTATGATATACTTAGTTTGAGAAATAAAAATTCCTTAGTTTCTTTAACATATTTGAATACCCAGAAATAAGGATAGTTCTCCAAGTAATGGAATTTAAAATTCATTCTTGATGTAGAGGTTGTTGTCTGCACTTCCTTTTCTTAACCTTGTCTGTTGTAGATATTTATCTAGTCTAGAGTACCATGCTCTAGGAGCCTATTTTAGACCATACAAGGCCTTCTTCAACTTGTACACATAATCTACAATCTCTAATAACTGAAATCCTTCTGGTTGTTCGATGTAGACTTCTTCTTCAAGTTCCCCATTCAAAAAAGTTGATTTCACGTCCATCTAATACACTTTAATATTCTTGGAGCATGCATCTAAGAGCAATCATATTTCTTCTATTCTCGCAACTGGGGAAAATTTCTCTTCAAAGTCGATTCATTGAACCTGTGTGTATCCTTTACATACCAATCTAGCTTTGTTCCTTGTAACATGTCCATCTTCACTCAATTTATTTATGAAAGCCCAATTTGTGCCAATCACATTTTTATTCTTTGGTCTTGGAACCAATTCTCAAGTGTCATTCTTATCTATTTGATCCAATTCTTCATCCATGGCCTTATTCCAGAATTCATCCTTGCTAGCCTCTTCAAAACTGTTTGGTTCAATCGTAGATAAGAGTGCTAGGTGCATTTGTTCTGGTGAACTGATTCTTCTTCTATTCTCAACTCTTTCATCCTTGTTTATGATAATCTGATCTGAAGGATGATTCTTTTGTACTTGTTTGCTAGGTGTCTTTGAAGGCACTTTATAAACTTGTTCTTCTACTTCTTTCTTATCTTCGTCATCTTCCTCTTCTACTTCTTCTTCTTCGTAAAGTTGTTCCAATGATTCATTTTCTTCTTCCTTTTATTCTCGTCCACCTATTTCATCAATTGTTACATTGATGCTTTCCACAAATTTGTTCAATCTCATATTGTAACACTTGTATGCTTTCCTTGTACTTGAGTAACCAACAAGTACTCCTTTGTACACATGAGAGTCAAAATTTCTCATTCTTCCATCTTCTCTTTTGATGTAGTATTTGCTTCCAAATACTCTAAAGTGCTTCACATTTTCTAGTCTTTATTTCCATAGCTCGTAGGGAGTTTTGTCATTGTTGTTTTTGAGCATTACTCTGTTTTGAATGTGAACTATTGTATGTGTCAATTTGGAATCCCTAAACCAATATATGAATCCATGCTCTCGTTCACTGTCATATATCTGTCCAAACCTGCTAAGTGTTCTTACAAATCCATCTCTATCCATACTGTCCAAGAATGTATTGTACAACTGTCCATAATGTTGACCCATTTATTACTATACTATCATGAAGTCTTCACTACTATAACTATCAAACTGTACTTCTACTAACTGACTACTCTGGATCTATCTACTCAAACTCGACAAGCTACATGAAGGATGGTTATTTGGTCTGCCACAGCTATGGCATATACTCCCCCTGTCTATTCATGTTACTTGGGAGTCTCTAAGCCGGATGGCTCAGAACAATTCCTACTTTGATGTGTATTCATCATCATCTTCATTGGTATATTCATCATGTCTCTGAGCTCTGACTTCTTTATTTCTGTCTGTGGATTCACATTTCACTACAATGCCTGAAAGTACAATCTCTTGAACCTGTTCCTTATTTATCTATCTTTCTTTTCTTTCAGTTATTTTCCAAACCTTTAGGTATCTGACATCTTTCTTTTTCTCTGTAGAATTTTATTCATCTCGTTTTATTTCCAATCTTGCGATCTCTGGGACCTGGTATTTGTTCACCTATTCTTCGTGTTTTCTTATCCATAATTTATTATATCTGATATCAATGTTATTTTTCATGGAAGTATCGATCATGCTTCTACAATTAATAGCTACATGTGCATAGTTATGACATTTGTAACATGCAATGTCATGTGGGGCCACATAGGCATTTATTTCTTGAACATTTCTTTTATAATCCCTACAATCTACAACCTTATGTCCAAAATTATTACAATAAAAGCAATGACCATAAAATAAACTTGCATACATGGGAGTGAATGATCTTCTTTGTGGTGTAGTCCTTTTGAATTTGTGTCTTGACTCATCATTATCATGATTGAATATTCTTTGTGGTTTGAACATGGATGGTCTTCTTGAAGATGTATCTTCAATAGTTTTCTTAGATTCTAGTTGACCATGATTCCTTCCTTTGAGTACTTCTACATAACTCTTTCTATTTTTTTCATTCTTATTTTCTAGCAACCTAAAGTGCTTCTCTTCATTCTCTATAACTGATGTGGACGTTTATGTCTCTTCAATGTTCTTATTGAGCTTGATGATTTTACTTCTCAATGTGACAACTTCTTCTTCAAGCTTCTCAACCTCTTCTTCTTTCTTCATTATCTGAGACTTCATGACTTCTTCTGTTCTTTTTGCTTCTTCAAGAAAGATTTTTAATGTGATTATTTCTTCTTCAAGTCCTTTCTCTTCTTGACCACAATATGCCTCAATATGGTTTAGATCGTTAGTTCTTTCCTTAAGATGATCTACCAATATCTTTTCTCTCATTTCTGCTTCTTCCTTCTGTGCTACTATGTTGGATTCCAAATGTTTTTTTTGATATTCAAGGTTTTCTTCAATTTTTCTGGCTTCTTCTAGTTGATTTATTACGTTCTCGGTGACCTGTTGGGCTTCTTCAAAAATGTGACCACTTTCCTTTTGTTTCATCAATTATTTCTTGAGTGACTTGTTTTCTTCTCTTTCTTTTCTTAGTTCATCTAAAGGACTAATCAATTATGCTTCATAATTGTCTTCTTTTTCAATTAGTTTTTTTGTCTCATTTCCTTCATGGCATTCTATTTCAAGATGTCCTCTTTTTTCACAATTAAAGAAAAACAACGTACCTCTGTTGATTATTTACTCTTCATATTCTGAATCTATTTGACATGGTGAACATATTTCTTCTTGATTTGTACCTTCATCTTCTTTAGTATTTTCTGAATCTATGATGGGTGAAGAATATATGTCATGTAACTTATCCCAACTTCTTATGTTGATGAACATTTACCAACCTTTTCTCTTACCTGATTAGGTAATCCTTCCCAGATGAAATCCATTTCTATTTTGTTATTCTTCTTCAATTCCTTCTTGGCTGAAGTATTTTCCCCTTTTGAACTATCATATCTTGTAATGACTGATAACCAAATATAATCTCCATATGCTTGTAAAAATACTTTCATGCTTCTGCTCCATATCTCATACTTTAACCCATTCTCACCATTAAAAAGTGGCACTCAATTATTAGAATAATCCATGATCTCCTTCAAGTGGTTAAACTGATTTCTGAAGGAACTAGCTCTGATACCAATTGTTGGATTACTTAGGGGGGGGTGAATCAGTAATAGAGAAATTTAATCATTTTTAACCACAAAAATCAAGTGTTATATCAATGTATCATTATCATTCAATAGTTGTAGAGTAAATAAACAATGAACAAATGAGCAATCATACACATACACAGCACACTAGTGTTTTTACGTGGAAACACAGAGTGGGAGAAAACCACAGAATGATTTTTCTTATATGTCTTTAAGAATTACATTCATTGGAAGCACCAACCTCCTTTGTTTTTTAGCTACAACTAGAAGGAGGCTCCAACCCCCTAGTTTCTCAGGCTACAACCCAAGGGAAGCTCCAACCCCTCAATTATTTGGCTACAACTAGAAGGAGGCTACAACCCCCTATGTTCTCCGACTACAACTGGAAGGTAGCTACAACCACATGTCCTTGCCCCATCCAACCGCCCTGAAATATAAGTAGAATGATGGAACCACTGTCACACTATCATTGTGAGATATATTGTTTTAAACCTATACCAATCAACTTACACCAAACAACCTGTAACAACTTGTACCAATAACATGTGCCAACATGTACCATACATCAACTTGTACCTCAACCTGTACCATAAACAAATGCATAAAACATGCACCAAACCTATACAATTAACCTATCACAATAATATGTCCAAACAACCTGTCTCATCAATCTTATCAACCAAATCAGATCTACTCACCAAGATCAATCACCAAGACAACTCTCAACCATATGTACAATATCACCAAGATGTGCATCAACCAAGCATAACACAACAAATCATAATCACCACCAAGATCAATATGTGTTTCTAATAATATACCAAGGCAAGTATGCTACATCATCCATAAACCATGTGTCAACAATACTACTAACAAGTGCCTCCAACCATGTACCATGTATGTACCAATCATGCATCAACTACTCATCAACTATGACTCATCAATATGTACCAACATCATCAACTATACACCTCATGTATGTGCCAACTCATCGACTACTTGTCTCAACCATGTACCCAACATGTACCTCAACCAAAATCCCTCATCAATTTAATCATTGAAATATGATTTGTAACTTTGTATCAAAAGTGGTGTATATGATCACATACCTGCAAACCTTCCTTAACAACAAGAGACTAGCATTTTCATCAAACTTTAATTTAGTCTCACATGACTAATTTTGGATTAGTCAACAACCCTAACTTGGAATACTCATAACTATGTACATGTAATGAACAAAGATCTGAAAATAGTATGCAATTGACACAGGCGCACCCTCGGGCACATCTGCTCACAGGATCTTTTCTCCTTCCTCGGCTCGAAGAACTGAAAGGTTCTTCTATTTCCCTATCAGGAAATTTTCCACCCATAGCAGCTAAACACTGGGTCTCCCTTTCTTCTAAAACAACGTTGGCATTTTCTTGTTATCGGGGTTCCTTCTATTGGGATCTCGACACCCATGATGTTCAAACAACTTGGATCACCGATCCCCGATCCCCGATGCGCTCCTTCACTGCCTTAGCCCTTCCTGGCTAAGCCTTTAGTCCATGTGACTGCTTTCTATAAGACCACAGCCTTATATTCTTCTTATCGGGGTTTCTGACTTCAAAATCCCGATGCACTCAAATTCGCTTTAGCCCTCCAGGATAAGCCTTTGTCCACGTGATCTCCTCTATATGACCATAGTCATATCCTTTATCAGGGTTCGGGGTTTCGAGTGTCGAAATGCACCAAACCTCTTGTCAATAGAATCCCTGATTTCTCGATTCCCGGATTCCCGATATGATGTCACCAAGACGCCCTTCCACCATAATCAAAATCAATGACGGTGAACAGTCACTGAGATCAACAGCTCTGAATCTCCCTTGGGGTTTCACGACTTCAAGTGTCGAAATACTTTGGCCTTCGATTTCCCTGATTTCACTAATGTCGATTCCCCGATCACTTCGATCTTGGCCACGTGTCCTCTAGGATGGATGGTTCTCACTGCTCCTCGCTATTTCGTGATTCGCGATTTCAAAATGCGTAAACACCTCGTCACCAGGATCCCCGATATCCCAATGAACCAAACACCGATGGAAGATCTCCTTGTCGGGACTTTCCCCGATGGCTTCGATTTCTTCCACGCATCCCCTCTGATGGACGGTCCCGATTTCTCCAGGGTTTCGCGACTTGTGATGTCCCAACTTTCTTGTCCTCGGGAACTCTGATTTCTCGATGCCGTATATCCCGATGCCTTCGATCTCCGCCACCTATCCCAGTAAATGGACGGCGCCAATCTTCCCGGGATTTTTCCTATGGAAATTCCCGATCTTCCTCTCTCGTGAATCCCGACTTCGTCAGATCTTCTGACATGCGTCCCCTCAAGATGGACGGTTCAGGGTTCTCCTCATGATTTCGAGACTTTTGATGTCCTGATTCTCACGACCTCAGGAATGCCGATTTCCTGAGTACCGATATGCTGGCTTTCTTAGGATTTCTGACACCTATCCCAACTGGATGGATAGTTCAGATTTTCCCTCGGGCTTTTGCCAATTTCAAAGCCAAAACCCTTACCTATATGAGTCCCGATGACCGAAACACTGATGTGCTTCCGATCTTCACCACATGTCCTCTTAAGATGGACGACCCTGATTCAACCTCAGGGTTTCAAAGCTTTTGATGCCGATGTCACAATTCTTATAACCCTGATCGCCGAAACACCGACGGGATCTTCGATGACTGCCACCTGTCTCCCCAGGATGGACGGCTTTGATTGGCTCTGGGATTTTCACTATGAAAATTATCGATCAGTCGTCCTTGTGACTCTCGATTTCATGAATGCTGAAATCCCAATGGCCTCGCCTCTCGTCGAAACTTTCCTCCTCCTGTTCACGAAGCTTAAACTCTGTGCAAATCCTGGTTGATCCAATGGCTGACGGGTGTTTGAACGAGATCTGACGGTCCACAATCTTTGGAGCTTGAACTCCGAACACAGTCGTAACCCCACTCGCTTCTCTGGTAGATCTAACGGCTGACGGGGTTTCACTAATGCTCCCTGCCAATTCCTAACCATCGATCCCTTCCCTTCGATGAGCTTGAAAGCCTTATCCCTCCTGAGCTTCCACCAAACTCTGAATCTTCATGAAGACTCTTGCGTGCAATCCTTGCGGAAATTCTCAACCACTTCCTAGTGTTGAGTTCTCTTGACTCTGCGCACACCTGTAGCAACAATCCTTCAATACTTAGCTCAGATTCACAATTGAGACTCTCCTTATCCTGCGCACTCCTTGCATGGCTCGTATAACCCAATTTCACTTATGGGTGAGTGAGAACAAGAGTTAAACTATCTGAGCCTTCTGTCAACGCACTCCTTCCAGACGACTTCAACTGCACTCCTTGCAGGAATCCTTGCTCGGATATAGAAACAATTGAAACTCATTTCTTCTTCCTTCCTGACTTCAAACTCAAACCATGAAATCAATACACATCATATAAAAGCAAATGTATACCAGGAAGCAAACATTCAAGAGCATAACATCAATACACAGAGAACAACACAAACCATGAATTTGAATCAATATTTCTCTATTAATCCAAATAGCAGTACATGGGTGTTTCTACACAACTCTCTACTTCTCTTCTATGCTCCAATGCTTCTAACTATTCCTGAATAATGTTACAATGCCCAGTGAGGGTGTCTATATCCGTTTTCCCTCCACTCCTAAAACTGTCTAATCTAATATTAAATTCTACCTACTTACATAAATGTCTTCATCTACTTCAGACGAGAGTGTATGGCTCGAGGTCTGATTTCATTACACCAGGTGCGTCTCTTCTTAAATGACTTCATTTAAGATGGCGCATCAAAATCCAGAAAATTTCAAAAATTTGTGCTGGCGCTTGTCCAGCTGTCCACTTGCATTTCGCGCTAGCTCACTTGCTGTGAGAGATGCTCCTGCATCATACTCCCTCGCTTGAAAAATTTCATGGGCTCCTGTCCATGATCTCCTGCACGGTCTGTCCATGCTTCAGAATCTCTACTTCGGTCTCCCAGCTGGCATCTTCAACTGGATGACCCTTCCATTTGACCAAATATTCAAAGTATTATTTCCTTCTGGTCTTCTTACCCACTCGTGTATCCAGTATCTGCTCCATTTGCGGCTTCTCTGCAACTGGCATCTGCTTCTACCACTGAACCTCTGGTTGTTCATCACTTGTTCCTGTCTCCTCAAGTTTATATGGGTATAAATCTGAGACATTGAATATCGGAGATATTCCGATCCCATCCGGTAACTCAATCTCATAAACATTTTCCCCCAATTTCTTTAAGACCTAACATGGCCCGATTTTCTTCATTTTCAATTTATTGTGTGTTCCCCTTGGGAACCTTTCTTTCCTCAAGTGCGCCAGAACTAATTCACCAACCTCGAACTGCAGTTGTCTCCTCCGCTGGTCGGCTCTGGGCTTATGTTCGTGACTTGAATCTAGCAGTCGCTGCTTCACCTGGCTGTGAAGTTCTTTCATCGCCTCTGCGAACTCTTCGGCACTTGCACTCCTAGTCGCAGTCTGTTCCGAATCCCTTAATTCAGAAACTCCTCTCGGTTGCATGCCATATACAATATGAAATGGACTTTTTCCTGTGATCTTGTTTACTGAGTCATTATAAGCAAACTCTACCTGCGGCAATATACTATCCCACTAGTTGTGGTGCTATGTCACCAAGATTCTCAGCAAGTCTCCCAGACTTCTGTTCACCACTTCTGTTTGTCCATCCATCTGAGGATGATAAGCAGAACTAAACATCAATTTAGTCCCCAGCTTCTTCCATAATTTCCTCCAAAAGTGCCCTAAGAAATTTGTATCTCTATCCGAAACTATACTTCTGGGTAAGCCATGAAGTCGAACAACCTCTTTGAAAAACAGATCCGCGATGTGCATCGCGTCACTGGTTTTCTGACATGGGATAAAATGTGCCATCTTGGAAAATCTATCCACTACTACAAAGATCAAATCAAATCCTCTTTGCATCCTTGGTAATCCCAATATGAAATCCATGCTAATTTCATCCCACGGATTCTCAGGTATGGGCAATGGTTGATAAAAACCCGCATTATGCTTCCTTCCCTTTGAATGCTGGCAAATCCTGCATCTATCTACAAACCTCTTGACCTCTGATCGCATCCTTGGCCAAAAGTATGACTCACTCAGCTTTGCAAATGTTTTATCATGACCAAAGTGTCCGGCCAATCCTCCGTTGTGTTTCTCTTTTAGCAGATTCTCCCTCATGGAGCAATTCGGAATACATAGTTGATTGCCCTTAAACAACAACCCTTCCTGGATCATGTATTCATCCCATTTGTTTCTATCTCCGAGAACTAGATTCTCAGCTACTTCATACGCTTCTTTAAAATCCTGATCATCTGCATACATGTCCTTGAGATCATCAAAGCCTAATGTCCTGACTTTGAACTCCTGCAACAATAAACATTTCTTGCTCAAAGCATTAGCAAGTTTGTTAGCAGTACCAGAAATATGTTTAATCACAAATGTGAAATTCTGCATGTATTCAACCCATTTAACATGCCTCTGATTCAACTTTTCCTGTTGAGTCACAAATTGCAATGCATGGTTATCACTATATAAAAAAAATTCCTTCGGAATCAAATAGTGCCTCCATTTCTTCAATGCTTGGATGATGGCATAAAAATCCTTATCGTATGTGGAATAATTCACCTTTGCTTCATTCAGCTTCTCGCTGAAATATGAAATTGGTCTGTCATCTTGACTTAAGACTACTCCTATTGCAAACCCGCTTGCATCACACTTTACCTGAAATGTCTTTTGAAAATTTGGTAACACCAGAATTGGTTGTTCCGTAATCTTTCGTTTCAACAAATTGAAACTCTTCTCAGCCTCTTATGTCCAGTGAAAATATTTATGTCTTTTCTTTACTGTATCCATCATTGTTGCGCTAATTCCACTGAAATTCCTAATGAATTTTTGGTAGAAACTAGCCAAACTGTGAAAACTTCTCACCTCAAATACGTTCCTCGGTGATGGCCAATTCTTGATTACCTCCACCTTATCTAGATCCATCCTCAACTCATCTGCAGAAATAACAAATATCAAATAAATGAGCTATGTCTTCATGAATGAGGACTTCTTCATGTTTATCAATAGCTTCTCTTGCTGTAATCTCTTCATTACTGTAGCTAAATGCTTGAGATTTTCTGCCTTTGTCTTGCTGAAAATTAATATGTCATCCAGATACACAATGACAAACTTCCCGATTAATTCCTTCAGGAATTCATTCATTAACCTCATAAAGGTACTCGGCGCATTTGTTAAGCCAAACGGCATAACAAGACATTCATACAAACCTTCGTTTGTCTTGAATGTTGTTTTCCATTCATCACCTTCTCTCATGCGAATCTGGTGATATCCACTCTTCAAATCAATTTTTGAAAAAAAATTTGCTCCACTTAAGCAATCCATCAAATCATCCATTCTTGGCAATGGGAATCTATACCTGATAGTTATCTTGTTAATTTCCCTTGAATCAGTGCACATCCTCCAGCCTCCGTCTTTCTTCGGACTGAGTACTGTCGGAACAACACACAGACTCAAACTTTCCCTGAACAATCCTTTGTCCAACAAATCCTGGACTTGTCTTTTGACCTCTTCATTCTCTTGCGGCGTCAATCTGTACGTGGCTTTGTTTGGTAAACTAGCTCCTGGTATGAGATCAATATGATGACTCACACTTCTCATCAGTGGCAACGAACGAGGTAATTTGTCCACTACTATATCAGCGAACTCTTCCAGCAGTCCCTGAACTTCTTCTGGCAAATCGTCCACTCTTGTGCTAGTCAGAACAATCTTTGGTTTTCTGACCACAAAGAACTGCGGTTCCTCCTTCTTCTTCACCTCCATAAGAAGTTCCTTCCCACTCATGAGAAGTATTGTATTGCTTACTTCTAGCTTCACCTCTTTATCCTCAATTGGATGCAACATATGAGTTCTTCCATTCTTCTCCAGGGTGTATGTGTTCATCCTCCCATCATGAATCACATTTCTATCATATTGCCATGGTCTACCTAGCAATAGATGACAAACATCCATAGGAATAACATCACATAAAATCTTATCATTATACCCTCCTATTTTAATTTCAACTAAACATTGTTTAGTGACATTTACCTGATGTCCCTTCTATAACCATGAAACTTTGTATGGACTCGAGTGATCAGTCGTCTCTAGCTCCATTTTCTCTACCATCTCGGTTGAAACAAGATTATCCATGCTACCGTTGTCCACAATGACCTTGCATGCTCTATCCTTGGTCTTGCAAGCTATTCTGAAAAGTCTAGTTCTTTGGACTAAACTTTCGACTTCTTTATCTAGTGTCAAAAGAACTTTTCGCATCACCAGCGACCTTCCACCTTCAACGTATTCTGCCTCAACATCTCTCCTCTGTGCCTCGGCGATGTGAGTTTCTCCTCCATCTTTCTTTTTCTCTGGACACTCAAATGACTTGTGCCCATTTTTCCCACATGTGAAGCATGTAATTACTCCACCTCATCCTCCTCCTCTACCTCTAGTACGAGGAAACCTATTATTATCAGCATATCCTCCTCTCTGCTCAGTATGTTGTTCTCTTTTCTCTGTGTATCACCCTCACTGCAAACTTCCACCTCTCTCTGTCCGAGTCTGAGGTTTCTTCCAGTCGTCCCTGGGCTTCTGGGTTCTTTCCTGGGTAACTACTTTGCTTCTAGGCTGACTTCTGCCTCGGCCTCTTTGACTCTGCTTTTAGCCCATCTTTTCTTCAGCTTTCAAAGCCATTTGATAGGCATCCTCCACCGTTCAGATGGTTTCCATACTCATTTCATCCTGAATATCATATCTCAAGCCATTCATATATCTCACCACTTTTTCATCATTGCTTTCGTAATGACTTGCCCTGATATTCAACCTATAAAATTCCTCAGTATATTCCTTCACTGTCATCAGCTTCTGTCTCAAGTTCTGCATCCTCCTGAATAGAGAAATTTGATAGTCCCTGGGAATGAATTTTTCTTTCATTTTTGCAATCATCCTGTCCCAGCTCCTAATTTTCTTCTTGCCTTAGCAACGCCTGTCAGCTTGTAGTTCATCCCACCACAAGGCTGCATGTCCTTTTAATCTCGTGAAAGCATGTCTGACCTTCTTGTCCTCCTCAATATCTTCATAATCGAAATAGGTGTCCAAAGCTCTAATCCAGTCTAGAAGCTCTTCTACATCCAGATTTCCCTCATAAACTGGAATGTCCATTTTTAACTTTGTACTCATTTTTACAACAGCTTTAAGTAAGCATTCACTTGCTGCATCTTCTGCTGGGATTTCTTCTTCTCCATGTCCAACATCATCTTCATTTTTGGATTCACTGATATCTCTTGCATCAGCTTTTTGCCTTTGTGATGTCTCCATGTCCTCCATTCTGGCATGAAGATTACGCACTTCTCTCTCCATGTCTGGATTCTACACTTGCCTACCCCTACCTCTGGGCATCTCCCTTTCTTCCTCTGAATCGGGTGATTGCCTATCCCTTCTCCTCGGCGGCATGGTGAAATTATCCTTCCCTTCTCTACTATAGAAAGCAAAGACTCCTTCTTGTGCTCTGATACCACTTGACGCAGGCGCACCCTTGGGCACGTCCGCTCACAGGATCTTTCCTCCTTCCTTGGCCCGAAGAACTGAAAGGTTCTTCTATTTCCCTATCGGAAAAATTTTCACCCATAGTAGCTAAACACTGGGTCTCCCTTTCTTCTAAACCAATCCTTGCCTTTTCTTGTTATCGGGGTTCCTTCTATCGGGATCTTGACACCCGTGATATTCAAACAACTTGGATCACCGATCCCCGATCCCCGATGCACTCCTTCACTGCCTTAGCCCTTCCTGGCTAAGCCTTTAGTCCATGTGACCGCTTTCTATAAGACCACAGCCTTATATTCTTCTTGTCGGGGTTTCTGACTTCAAAATCTAGATGTGCTCAAATTCCCATTAGCCCTCCAGGCTAAGCCTTTGTCCACGTGATCTCCTCTATATGACTGTAGTCATATCCTTTATCGGGGTTCGGGGTTTCGAGTGTCGAAATGCACCAAACCTCTTGTCAACAGAATCCCTGCTTTCCCGATTCGTGGATTCCTGATATGATGTCACCAGGATGCCCTTCCACCATAATCAAAATCAACGAAGGTGAACAGTCGCTGAGATCAACGGCTCCGAATCTCCCTCGAGGTTTCACGACTTCAAGTGTCGAAATACTTTGGCCTTCGATTTCCCCGATTTCACTAATGTCGATTCCCTTATCACTTCGATCTCGGCCACGCGTCCTCCAGGATGGACAGTTCTCGCTGCTCCTCGCTATTTCGCGATTCACAATTTCAAAATGCGTAAACACCTCATCACCAAGATCCCCGATATCCCGATGACCCAAACACTGATGGATGATCTACTTGTCGGTATTTTCCCCGATGGCTTCGATTTATTCCATGCATCCCCTCTGATGGACGGTCCGGATTGCTCCGGGGTTTTGCGACTTGTGATGTCCCAACTTTCTTGTCCTCAGGAACTCCGATTTCTTGATGTCGGATATCTCGATGCCTTCGATCTTCTCAGGATTTTTCCTATGGAAATTCTCGATCTTCCGCTCTCGTGAATCTCAACTTCGTCAGATCTTCTGACACGCATCCCCTCAAGATGTACGGTTCATATTTCTCCTCATGATTTCGAGACTTCTAATGTCCTGATTCTCATGACCTCAGGAATCCTGATTTCCCGAGTGCCGATATGCCGACTTTCTTAGGATTTCTGAAACTTGTCCCAAGTGGATAGGCGGTTCATATTTTCCCTCAGGGTTTCACCAATTTCAAATCCAAAACCCTTACCTATATGAGTCTCGATGACCGAAACACTGATGGGCTTCCGATATTCACCACGTGTCCTCTTAAGATGGACGGCCATGATTCAACCTCGGGGTTTCTACGATTTTGATGCCGATGTCACAATTCTTAGAACCCTGATCGCCGAAACATCGATGGGCTCTTCGATGACTCCCACCTGTCTCCCCAAGATGGACGGCTCTGATTGGCTTCGGGATTTTCACTATGAAAATTCCCGATCACTCGTCCTTGTGACTCCTGATTTCATGAATGCCGAAATCACGATGGCCTCGCCTCTCGTCGGGACTTTCCTCCTCCTGTTCATGAAGCTTAAACTCTGTGCAACTCCTGGTTGATCCAATGGCTGACGGTTGTTTGAATGAGATCTGACGGTCCACAATCTTTGGAGCTTGAACTCCGAACACAGCCATAACCCCACTCGCTTCTCTGGCAGATCTAATGGCTGACGGGGTTTCAGTAATCCTCTTTGCCAATTCCTAACCGTCGATCCCTTCCCTTCAACGATCTTGAAATCCTTCTCCCTCCTGAGCTTCCACCAAACTCTGAATCTTCACGATTACTATTGTGCACAATCCTTGCGGAAATTCTCAACCACTTCCTAGTGTTGAGTTCTCTTGACTCTGCGCACACTTGCAGCAGCAATCCTTCAATACTTAGCTCAGATTCACAACTGAGACTCTCCTTATCCTGCGCACTCCTTGCATGGCTCGTATAACCCAATTTCACTTATGGGTGAGTGAGAACAAGAGTTAAACTATCTGAGCCTTTTGTCAACGCACTCCTTGCAGACGACTTCAACTGCACTCCTTGCAGGAATCCTTGCTCAGATAGAGAAACAATTGAAACTCATTTCTTCTTCCTTCCTGACTTCAAACTCAAACCATGAAATCAATACACAGCATATAAAAGCAAATGTATACCAGGAAGCAAACATTCAAGAGCATAACATCAATACACAGAGAACAACACAAACCATGAATTTTAATCAATCTTTCTCTATTAATCCAAATAATAGTACATGGGTGTTTCTACACAACTCTCTGCTTCTCTTCTATGCTCCAATGCTTCTAACTATTCCTGAATAATGTTACAATGCACGGTGAGGGTGTCTATATCCGTTTTCCCTCCACTCCTTCTAAAACTGTCTAATCTAATATTAAATTCTACCTACTTACATAAATGTCTTCATCTACTTCAGACGAGAGCGTATGGCTCGAGGTCTGATTTTATTACACCAGGTGCATCTCTTCTTAAATGACTTCATTTAAGATGGTGCATCAAAATCCAGGAAATTTCAAAAATTTGTGTTGGCAATTGTCCAGCTGTCCACTTTCATTCCACGCTGGCTCGCTTGCTATGAGAGATGCTCCTACATCAGCAATGTTCTTCAATTTGTTTAATCAAATTCCTCCAGGTTTCACTACTTGGAACCTCTCAGAAAATGAGTTACAACAAAATTGGCATACCTTATTGAATTATGTCTTATTCTAGAGAGAGAACTTGCAGAGAGTGCCCCACATGAAATATTTTTTGTATGGATCTTAAAATGGTACACAAAATACTATAGATTATACTCTAACCAATACATTTGGTCTTACTAAATTTGGATCTGTTATGAATAAATTATGACGTTTTTACCCAAAACACCTATTTTAGACTAGTTTCGGGACTAGCCACAAACCCTATTTTCCGCCAAGTGTAACTCAAAAAATACAATGACCCAGAAGATGAAATTTTATCATAGCTACTTGGATATGTTTCCTCAATGGCCTCCAAATTTTGCGGTCTAAATCATTCTAGAAAAAAGGTAATTGCTAAAAAGGTGAGATGACCTGTAAATAACATACCTTAGAAAGCATAATCAAAAGAATTTATCCTCCCTTGAATTTTGGCCTTCTTTACTTCACCTTCCTTCTAAAATTCGCTTTAGATATCCTTTGGTTACCTCAGTCACTTGTAGATATTCAATATTCTCAAGTGTATTTGAATAAGAGACCCTTGCCTCTTATTTATACTTTCATGTAGCTTCCTCAAGGGGTTACCTTCTAATTATCTTAACCCACTTTCCTTATTTTAGGGCTAAACCACTTCTAACCACTTGTCCACTTAACTTAACCACTTTGCACAATTAGTAAGTTCTCCATTAACTTTATTATTCAAATAATTTTACCTTCTAATCATATTAACCCACTTTCCTTACTTTAGGGCTAACCCACTTCTAACCACTTGTCCACTTAACTTAACCACTTTCCACAATTAGTAAGTTATCCATTAGCTTTATTATTTAAATAATTTCTTTTGCATCCACTTTGACTTATAGTACACTCATCACTTCACTTTATTATTTAAATAATTTCTTCTTTGCAACCATTTTGACTACTTTGACCTTTTGGGGCTTCTAGATTACTAATGAGGGTTCTCCAACTTCACATGGCCATAACTCTCTAACCGTGATGAGTTATGTGGCGTTCCACATACCACTAGAAATGGCATGACATGTACTATCCATGTAGAATATTCTTTCTTGAAAATATATCAAAACTCATACCATTATCAATCAAGCAAACTTGGGTCCATTACCCAAATCTTTGTGCTACCAGACTTTCTTCAAGGGTTGACATCAATGACAACCAACCCAATTAATCAACATAAATGTGTTACATCCCACTCTAGACCAATTGTATTAAATAAAACAATTTACATATAATCAGTTACCATGGTATACCTTCATAATAATGGATTATGTAGGAAGACTAAAAATTAAATAATTACGATATACATAAAAACAAAAAATCAAATGTATTATAAATCCCTACCATCTACTTACATATCACTTTACTCATTCTACCTTTCCCCGATAGGTGATCCCATTCAATTTTTTTGATGGAGTTTACATCCCAAATGCGATCCACATTAATACTTCTAGATATTTTAGGAATATATTGAGTAATATAAAGCGTGGTTTGATATACCATATATCCCTCTACCATAGAACCCTCAATATGTTCTCTTTGTCTAACCAAAGCCTTAAATGATTTCAAGTGCCTCTCAACCATCCACATTGACCTTGTGTGTACAAGTCCACACTTTTCAATCTCCTCAACTTGGTGTACGAGGTAGTGTTCTTGTGCATTGAAAAATGTCAGAGGTAGATAATTTTTCATTTCACGCACTAGATGAGGAATTTGTAACCTCCAATACTTTATATCTTTGTTATATATTTGTTTAGATGACAACCATATAAAAATGATGCAAGCAAATCACAGGTTTCAACAAAAAAGTATATAGTAATACATTAGAAGTAAAATACTTGCAGTCAAATATAAGTTGTACAATGAATTGAACAAATTATACTTTGCATATAAATCACAGCTTACCTCATGTATGTGCCAAGATCATATATAACTTGTTTGAAAATTTTTTCAAATTTGTCTGAGAGAGATAGATGTAGAACATACTGTAACATAAAAAATGAATCCTTATTTATTCCCAAATTAGTAGAAAAAAATCACAAACAAGATGTTTCACCAATATAGAAATATATACACCAAAATAATTACCTTAATGAAGGTATGCCAATCATGAGTTTTTACCCCACCTAATTCACCTTTCTTTGTTAGGATATTCTTTATGTTTGAAGAAAATCCAATGGGAAATTTAACTTTTTCAATAACCTCTTTTACATCCTTACTTTGTTGATCTATCAATAACCATGGAAGGGCAATTATATTGTTTCCATCTGCATCATTATTTAAATGAATCACACTTTTCATTTCATGATTGACCTCCTTAATTTCATTACAAATCTTGACAATTTTTTCTTTGTCACTCCTTCCATCTAAGATTCATCATAATTTTTCTATTACATTCTTCCCGAAGTGTATTCTATCAAACAAATGAACAATTTCTAGGTGCTCATTGTAGGGGAGCATAATGAATTGTATGGGATAACTTTTCATTCCTCGTGGAAGTGCACCATTATTAATGCCTTCATGACAACCTTCAAGGTGAAGCATATAAATTAAATATATTACAATAATACTTGTCAATTAGTACAATGAACAAAATGCAATAAAAATATAAAATATTACAAACATGTCATGTATGATACATAAACGATTTGATCCAATATACCTTGATGATTTCTATTATATTGCAACTACCATAGACGTGGTGTCATTCTCTGTGGTTTTAATCCAGTCTCTTATTTCCCATCGAAAATATGTTTCTCAGTACTTCGATACCTATGGTTCTTAGAGAAGAGGTTATTATACTCATCAAACACCTCCTTTCCTAAACTTCTTGAACAACGAGATTTCATCTTAGGACCACAAACTAGACATGAAAATTTACCCTTTGTTTGAAGACTTGCAAGAGATGGATTAAATTTTATATCAATTATTCAAAGTATGTTTAATTAAGGGTGTTGGCACAAGGGCAGACCTAGGGTTCAACGCTACAAAATCGCACCAAAAAAACCCTAACTACTGGCCCTTTCGGCAACACCTGCGAAGCAGATGAAGTCTCACCCGAGGTAGAAGTAGGGGTGGTTTTAGGACTCAAATGTCTACAACCTTAGCTGGGAAACAGATATGTGATTGTAACACCTTAACAAGGCACTTAGTTATTACAATTCATTAATATTCATCTTTAGTTCACAGTGCAGCTAAACCCTAACAGTAGATCAACGCGGTATTCACAAAGATCCGATAGATTCAAGAACTAAGCATACAAATAGAGATCAGATCTAGCATTCATTCACATTATTCAGCACTAAGATAT
The DNA here is from genome assembly GCA_032191745.1 of Picea mariana. Lineage (NCBI taxonomy): Eukaryota > Viridiplantae > Streptophyta > Pinopsida > Pinales > Pinaceae > Picea > Picea mariana. The sequence continues at coordinate 209,712 of JASDQU010010588.1, read as the reverse complement.
CATATTAGATTCATCTATCATCTAACATCGCACTAAGCATTGAATCACATAAACAAAAGAACAACCAAAAGCACAAATCATTCACAACATAGAATATACGTGGTTCACCCCCCACCCTAGGGCTACGTCCACCAACTCTTCTTCTCTTTATTATCTTCTATCAAGCTTCTTACAGGCACAAAGCATCATAACCCCACTCTATATAGGATAGGAGATCTGTGCGCACTTCGCTAGATCCTCCTTCCCCAAGTAGATCTAGGCACATAGCCTTACACAGTCTGTGCACAAAGCACTATAGATGACTTGCACTTAGCTCTGCAAGTCTTAATCACGTCTTCTTGCACATAGCTAGTACTAGAAATTATCCATCAGTCACTACTTACATCGCCCAACTTTCTATTTATATATGACAAAATAGGCCTAAACATGGGTAAACCCATGGGACGACATCCCCATACCCGTTACATAACCCAAAAACCCAAAAATCCCTAAAGAGGGGCCAAGATCCCATGATCTCTGCTTCGTCTTGCGCTTCACCTTCAATAGCCTGTCGAAGTCTCAAAAATAGGTCAAAAATGACCAAGGATCCTCAAAACTTGGTCAAGGGCCAAAAGGCCCCCAACACTCACCAGTGACTCATCTCGAGTCACTCTGATCTAGGTAATTTTGTCTCAAAAGCCTCAAGTTTGGCTCGAGTTGCTTTGACTTGTTGTTGTGCCATGGCCTCCTATTCAACAAACTCTTGGAGTTCTACTGACCATTACTTAATTATCTCCTTGAGGTCCTCTTCTGTGAGCTTGTAGTGTGATGGAAGATCCTCCTTATGCTCATCTTCTCATGTAGTGATATAGATGAAGTGTTGATCTATGTGAAACTTCATGAGGGGTCGGAACCGTTGTAGGGTGTTCGGAGTCATGCAAGGTTCAACTTCGATAGGCCTATTCAATTGGAGATAATATTTATTAAAAACTGTGATCGACTTCCATCGTTTTCCCATATCACTCGAGTACCAGAGCGTGGTGAAATTCACAGCAAGCGGCTCGAACAGATCAATGTCTAGGAAGGTCACACCTTCCGGCATCTCCCAAGAAATAAACGCTATGAGGATCAGGAGCTAGCTAAAGTGGAACTCATAGCCCTGATCCTGAGCTTCACGATAGTCTAACTCCAGCTGGTTAACTAGGTACTTTGCCCAGTTCATCTGTAGGCCTTCTACACATTTCTCCGCGAGGTCAATGACAAACCCTGTGACGTGTGTGGGTTTGTTCTTCCTTACTATATTTCCTGCAATTAATTGGCATGCTAGGCATACTGCTTCATTCTGGATGGAATCTACCTTGTAGCCTCACGTCCCCTTCTCAACATCATTGTAGGTATTGTTGGCACAGGGTCAAACCCAGGTTTCACTCCAAGAGCATACCAACAAGCCCTAGCTACTATCCCTTTTGGCAACACCTACGAAGCAGATGCAGTCTCACCTGAAGCAGCGATGAGGGGGTTGCAGGATAGAGATGTCTACAACCAGGGGAATATCAAGGGGATCTTGTATAACAGCAATCACAGTATCCATATATCATTTACCAGGTAAATATACTATGCACAGATATAGATCTTGATCTAACACAGTAATGCAAATAATAGTATAATAATGGCAGAGATCAAAGCATTAATTACTCACACAACACAAGATGTATGTGGTTCACCCTTTCTCTAGGGATACATCCACAGAACTATGCTTATGATATATTAAGATAACGCTTATAGTTTTGATCTGCACTCTTGGCTAACATATCCTCTCTCTCCTTCTGTCTTTCTCTCCCCCCTCTTGCGCACCTAGCTACAAGATCTGATATTCACACCCAGCTGAAGATCTTACAATACCAGAAGGCTTCAACACTTCTCTCTCACAATATAATGACCTCTCACCACAAAAATAGAGCTAAATCAATAATAATATCATACCCCCCCCCCTGGGACCCAGGTCCTCTTGACCTTTATTTATACATTAAAATACCTCACCGACAGCCTTAGGCTGAAACCTAGGTGTCAAAACCATAATTACCAAAACCCTAGGTGTCTAAGACCCTAGGTCAACTTGATCCACTTTTTTTGGACTTCACCAACCTGTCTTTCCTTCCTTCTCATGCGGTGCTCCAAAGCATCCAATGGTGGATTTTTCCACTTCTTGAGTCATCCTCGGTCCACCTTCCTTGTTGATCTGTCATCCTCGATCTCCTCATCCAACGGCTTGCTTTTCCGCACTTCACTCCATATTTTCTGCTCTTTTGCTCACTTTGACCTAGTGACAGTCACTGTGTCTCCTGTGAAGTTATTTTTTTACCTTTTCTTCCTTGTTCTATGTTTCCTTTCATAACCAAGGGCCAGTAGGCCCCCAACACTCACCTATGACTCGTCCCAAGGCACAGATCTTCTCTTTTTGTTTTACTTTGACTTTCGATTGCGCAGTGCAGCCTTTGCTTTTTGCTTTATGCCTAGTTCTTGTCCTTGTGAAAACTATCTTTTCTATGTTTGGTACCCAGTTTCAACTGCACCTGGTACCTAAACCCTTTTCCTCATGCTTTTACCTACAGCTATGAGGCAATTGGTTGTCATAATACAACTTCAGCTGACTCCCATTCACCAATCCTTCTTTCCATTCTCCATTCAACATCTTCAGCTACGTAACTCCTCCTTTTGTGATGTAGGTGATATCATATGGTCCAATCCAATGCATTATAACTTCCCAGGGTGTTTGATAAACTTATTGTCATATACCAGAACCAAATTACCTTTCCTGAATATCTTTTTCTTGATGTGTCTGTCATGGTAGGCCTTTTCTCGTTCCTTCTGAACTTGTTGATGGAAGCCTGCAATGAATCTGTCTTCTTCTAGTTCAACTAACTGTGCTAGCCTCTCATGAATAGTGCCAGTATCATCCATGTCTGTAAATGCAACAATTTTTAAGCTCGATACCAAGTACTCCATCGGGACAACAGCTTCAAGACCATAAACCAACTTGAAAGGGGTCTGCGTTGTTAATTTCTTGCAAGTGGTTCTATAAGCCCACAGTACTGTTGGTACTCTTAAATCCCAGTCATCCCTATTCACACTGAAAATATTTGTCAATGTTGTCTCCAAGATCTTGTTGAATACTTCAACCGTTTTGTTTTCTTTTGGATGGTAAGGTGTACTCTTCTGATGGTGGACTACAAATTCTTCAGTCAGGGCTACAACTGTCTTATTGATGAAGTGTGTACCTTGATCACTCATAAGGACCTTAGGGCATCCAAACCTGGTTATTATGTCATCAAATATAAAATGCACGACTGTAGTTTTACTACATTCCTTGACTACTCTTGCTTCGGCCCATCTAGTCAAGTATTTTGTCACAATGATAATATACCTTTGTCCTGTGCGCTTTCCTCGTGGGTTTATAGGTCCCACAAAGTCAATGGCCCATTTTCCAAATGCCTACAGGGTCATCTACAGTGATAATGGAATATCATCTCTTCAGGATGGTTTTCCAACTCGCTGGTATACATCACATGCTCTAGTATATTCTTTAGCATCTCTATGTAATGTAGGCCACCAAACGCTAGCTCGCAGAACCTTTTGTGTAGGTTCTTTCCTTGCATAATGTCCTCCTACGATGCCTTCATGATATTCTATGAGGATCATCGGGTGCTTTGTTTCCATAACGCATCTTCTTAGTATCTCATCAGGTCCTATTTTATATACCTGACTAGCTATCAGTGAAAAATCTGCAGCGCGCACCACTAGTTGCTTTTTCTGGGAGATTATATACTCACTCAGAGCCATTCCTGTTGACACGAACTGGACTATGTCTGCGAATTGGTCATCAATATTTCTAATGGTGAGCAGTTGTGCATCTAGTAATGTATCCTGTAGACTGGTAGGTTCTTCTCCATGTTCCAACCTCGACAGGTGGTCTGGGCCCTTGTTCATTTTTCCTGGCTTAACTATGATCTCAAAATCATACTCTTGAAACAACAGAATCCATCTGCATATTCGCCCCCCCAAAACTGGCTTGTTGACTAGGTACTTCAGCGTGGAGTGATCAGTAAACATTTTAAAGTGTCCTCCTAACAAGTAGTGGCGGAATTTTTGCAATGCATACACCATGGCTAGTCCCTCTCTCTTTGTAGTGGTGTAATTAACTTTAGTTGTGGAAAGCTTCCTGCTAGAAAATGCTAATGGATGATCAATGTCCCCTTCTCCAGGTTGTGCCAGTACTGCTCCTAATGCAATGGAAGACGCATCAACATGCACATGAAATTCCTTGCTCCAGTCTAGAAAGACTAGAATAGGCGCAGTTACCATCTTTTGTTTCAGTGTGTCGAAGCTCTGTTGGCATTCTTCTGTCCAACTGAAATGAAAGTCTTTATTTAATAAATTCTCCATTGGCACAGTAATATAACCATATCCTTTGATAAATTTCCTATAATAGCCAGTATGTCCTAGCGCAGTGCGCAATTTTTTGACTGAAGTAGGTGGTGGCAAATCAACTATAATTGCAATCTTGGATGGATCCACCAACAATCCTTGCTTGCATACAATATGACCTAATAATACTCAAAATGGTGAGAAGAAGATGCATTTCTTCAAATTCATAGCAATTTGACACTGCTTGCATTTATCCAGCATTAGCCTTAGACATTCAATATGATTTTCAACAAACTAAAAATAGTCCAGTCATCAAAGTATGCTTCTAAAAACTTATGCAACAATTCTTTGAACGCTTCAACCACCACCCTGGAAAATATGGCTGGGGAATTCTTCAATCTAAATGGAATTATTGTATATTGTTAGGATCCCCACTCTGTGGCAAACATAGTCTTATGGCGGTCCTCCTTGGCAATGTGGATCTGAAGGTATCCTGAAAACCCTTCTGTAAAAGAATATACTTCTTGGCCTCCCACATTATCCAACACTTCGTCTGTGAATGGTGTAGGGAAGGGATCATGTAGACAAGCATCATTTAGCTTCCTAATATCTAGAAAAATCCTGATCTCACCTGTCTTCTTATATTGCACTACCATGGGGCTAATCCACTCCGACTCCTTGACAAGTTCAATAATCCTTGTTTCCAGCATTCTGTTGAGCTCAATCTTCACTTTTTCCTTATATTTTAGGTTCAGTCTGTAGGGTATTTTCTTGACTAGCTTTGTATATGGTTTCAAAGGTATTCTCATCTCTCCCATAGTTTCTTTGATACCCTTCATATCAGTGAACTTGGTTGAGAACAAGTCTTGATACTCGTGCAGTAATTTTGTGATTTTGTCAATGGTAGTAGTGTCCCAATAATATCCAGCATTGGCAAGCTTTGGTGTCTCCTCTGTCCCAATATTGACTTTCTTTATCTTTATCGGTTATCCAATGAATGGCAGTTCAAATCCTAGTCCTTCCACATCTCTCTGGCCTTCTGTTTCTGTGATAGTCACCTTCCTTGGATCATCATCTTCATCGGCATTAATGTTGTAGCAGATCTGCAGTTTTTGGAGGGGCGCAGTCCATTCATCCTCTTATTTCTCCAAAGGGAGGCCAGATGCCTCCTTAAATAATTTATGCCTCACCATCTGTAGTGCTGGTTCTACTGAAGGAAATTCACTTTCAAACAAAAAGGTGGTTATAAAATTTTGGATCATACCTTCCCATTTTTAACTGACGAGGCCCAGCTCTACTTGAAGGTACCAGTTAATCAGGGTGGTAACAGCGTATTGACAAATCTGTGTACCCATTTTTCTCTAGGAACATCAGTCTAGGGCAGCTACGTACATGGTCCTTTTGGTAGCTTCGACCTGTGCATCTTACTTCACAGCTTCCTACTTGTGATGAAAATTTCACTGTCATAAAAGTTCAACATTGTGTCCAGTATGTGATGTTTCCTTTGTGCGTTTCCCACCATCTTGCTGGTGTGGCTTTCATGGCCTCATCCATTGCCAATAGCCTCTGTTGTGTTGGTACACTTGTCTCAAATTTTGATAAGAAGTTCTCTAAAGGGTTCAACCCATCAAATGTGGGTAGATTACTCACTATTGTGCCAATCCAACATACTTCTCTGGTTATCCAAGAACATCTTCTTGTAGATACTTCATACATCTGGTTCTGCCAGTTCTCCAGCACTTCTTCTAAGTCGGATGAACATGTGTTGTCACTTCGCTAGCTCAGATTCCTGTCAGCTATAGGGTTGATATAATCCTATTGTCTGGTTGTTAACTTGTAGATGTTTTCCAGTTCAAATGCATGGTCTTCTTCTCTGATAGGCTATGTATATCGTGGACCCTCATCTGGATCTAAAGGTGCAATGACCCTAAGGCCATATTTCTCAAATGTCATGCATCTTTTCTTTAGATCAACAACAGTAGAATTGTCGAAGTCCCAATCAATTCCTAACAATGCAGGGTAAGGGAAACTATCATCAACAATTTCATTTACCTCAAAATATGCAAAGGTTCTTACTCCATCGATGTCCACTGGGACATGCTATAATCGTCTAAATGGGGTAACAGCTTGTTGATTAGCCATGTGAAGCATGATAGGGGAATATATCAGCTTGGGTTTTCCCATCAGTGTCCAAGTCTTCTTCGTCATGACATAGACCTCTTACCCTAAGTCAAGGACCACATAGTCTATCTCATACTCTCCTATTTGAGAATTCAAGTGTAATTATTTATTTTTCCTTCTCCTTTTTCCAATTTGGTGCATTGCCCTATTCAGTAAGGGGACTATATTTCCTAGCTCATACTTCTTGATTAAATCTTGTAATTCTTATATAGTGCCTTTATATTGAATCAACTTAACACAAGTGCACAAAAAATCCATGAGTTTTCTTACCTCTTTCCCTTCTGTTGGTGATGCAGATGGATCAAACGCCTGAGGCATGCCATATTCTTTGATTTCTAGTTGTCTCTTTGATGAAGATCCTTGACCTCTTTTGAACTCTTTTCTTTCCTCCTTGAATATCTATCTTTCTTTCTTAGCATCGAACATTGGGGTCTTTTCTGTAGCTTTCCTGACTCCATGGTCGTTTTCAATCTTTCTTTGGGTTGCTTTGTCTTCTCCTGTAGCAGTGCCTCCTCGAGTGATAAAAACAACTCTAGGGTCTACTCCAAAAGGTTCAGCATATATCAGTTGTACTTGTGGGTTCTGTTGAGTTCCTCGTCTCTCTTGAAGTTTAACCAGTAGCACAGGGCATTCCTCTATGACATGCTCAAAGGAGTTACAGTAACTATAGGTTGTACAAGGATTCTGACAATCCCTTGCTAAATGTCTTGGTTGCATGCAGTTGTAACAGATTATTTGTCCTCGACCTCGGCCTATACCTCCACCTCATCCTCATCCTCTGTATCCACCACAAGAATTGAAGTTTCCTCTCCCCGGAGATTTGTACTGCGAAGTGTTTCCTTCTTGTTGTACTTCGCCTTGAATCTTGTATATGTCTCTCAACCTTTCATGCATGAGATCATAAGCTCTACAATAACAATCATCGTGCCCCACCGATTTACAGAATGTACAATACAAGTTTGTGGGTGTCTGAACATACTTCTGCATGTAGTATCACTCACATGGGTGATTCTTATTTCTGCATACATCGCACCAGGGTAGGTTAACTTGCTTCAAGGGGCTCGGCGCCCCTGAGGCCAAGTACTCATGAAATAAGGCACAGTGTTCCTTATCATAGCCTTCAGATCTGCATCTTACACACTAGATATCTTCCCTTTTGTCTTTTCCCTTATCTTTCTTCATATCCTTGTCTTGTAAAGACAAACTGGTTAGTTGGCTCATGATCTGGCTAATGCCTGAGCTAGATTCTCCCATCAGTGTTGATTCAAGCTTCATGGCAACCTCCAAATATTCTGCCTATGATGCAATCTTCTGATGCATTAGAGGGACTCTTATGTGTGGTAACAATGCAGCGATGAACCATTCTTTTTTCTGTTCATCAGGGATCTAAAAAGTTAATCGGCATGTTAGGGTCTTGAATCTATGGTTGAACTCCCAAACAGGTTCTACTACCCTTTGTTTAATCTCTTTTAGTTCTGTAATACATTGTGACTCCGACTTAGGTTTCTTAAACTCTGTAATTAGTGCATTATTGATCTCATTTAGGGGCTTAGGTTGTTCCAATCCTTGGACAAGTTTCATTTACCAGCTTAGTGCGTGCTCCCTTAGCGTAGTATTGAACTGGGTTCTCTTGATGGCTTCATCGGTGATACTTTTAATGTTCCATACGGCTTCACAAAAAAACCAATGTTGATATGGATCTTCATATCCATCTCCTCTAAAGATAGGGAGTCTCATTTCATCTACTGTAGAGCTGACTAGGCTTCTTGTCTGAGTAGATGCTGAGCTACTAGTAACAGTACTCTGAAGATTCTAGTGGTTCTGACTACTCTGACTACTAAGTATTATTTGGACAACAAGAGGATTAACAATACTTACTTCAGTAGTCTGCGTAGTTCCTAATTTTTCTGGCTCATTTTGGTGTAGTTCTTCAGCTTCCCCTTCTTCTCTTCTGGTGGGATCTGGATGCTCTTCGTTGGTTAGATCTACCTCTTCTCCTCTGTAGAAACCCTCTTATCTATAGTTTTTCTTAAACAATTTCTCAAGGTGAACCCCTCAGAATACTTTTCCACTGCATGTATGTCCTACTTCTGTGTCACTGTCGTTTTCTAAGATCTTGAACATTAGCATTTTCTGGTTCGACCAATCTACTGTATCTTCAAGATGTGGTTTTCATGCAAGAGAATCTTGATTCTTGGATTTAGAAAGTGCAAAAATTTTCCTCTGGGTCCTTTGAAAAAGTATCTCTTGGCTTGGCTATATGATTATGCTTTGTCAATGCAAAATCGATGATATACCCTCCAATGGTACTATCAAACTATTGATCTACTGCTATGGATACAGCGTTGTCAATTCTCTTGACCTTCTGGATCAACGTCGATGTCCAAACCATAGGAGGTCTAGATATGATCTCAACCACTCATGTAGATCATGATGGATTCCTCCAAAGAAGATCTCATGAATGTCGGTGAAGATGCATCTTTGTAGCCAATCTTCAGTACTCAGTTTAGGGTTCTTGTTTTGGGCTTCAGCAAAGTCCTTCTCTTGATCCTCTATCCACTTCTGAATATCTATCTTCGATGGGAACCACCTTGAAATTCCCTTAAAAAGATTCAAGTCCCGGAAATGGAACCATTTGTTGGCATAGGGGTAGACCCAGGGTTCACTCCAAGAGAGTACCAACAAGCCCTAGCTACTGGCCCTTTCAGAAAAAACTGCGAAGCAGATGCAGTGTCACCCGAAGCAGCGATGAGGGGGTTGCAGGACAGAGATGTCTACAACCAGGGGAATATCAAGGGGATCTTTTATAACAACAATCATGATATTCATTTATCATTTACCAGGGAAATATACTCCACGCAACTATAGATCTTGATCTAACACAGTAATGCAAATAAAAATATAATAATGGCAGAGATCAAAGCATTAATTACTCGTCACAACACAAGATGTATGTGGTTCACCCTCTCTCTAGGGATACATCCATAGAACTGTGCTTATGATATATTAAGATAAAGATTACAGTTCTAATCTACACTCTTGGCCAGTAGATCCTCTCTCTCCTTCTGTCTTTCTCTCCCCCCTCCTGGGTACCCAACTGCAGAATCTGATCTTCTCACCCAACTGAAGATCTTACAATACCAGAAGGCTTCAACACTTCTCTCTCGCAATACAATGACCTCTGACCACGAAAATAGAGCTAAATCAATAATAATATCATACCCCCCCCCCAACCCAGGTCCTCTTGACCTTTATTTATAC
>JASDQU010010588.1:185020-199841 GCA_032191745.1 Picea mariana | reverse complement strand
CACCAACAACCTTAGGCCGAAACTTAGGTGTCAAAACCCTAGGTGTCTAAGACCCTAGGTTAACTTGATCCAATTTATTCGGACGTTGCTAGTCTGTCTTTCCTTCCTTCTCATGTAGTGTTCCAAAGCATCTAATGGTGGATTTTTCCACTTCCTGAGTCACCCTCGATCCATCTTCCTTGCTGATCTTTCATCCTCGATCTCCTCATCCAACGGCTTTATTTTCCGCACTTCGCTCCATCTTTTCTGCTCTTTTTCTCACTTCGACCCAGTGACAGTCACTGTGTCTCCTGCAAAGTTCACTTTTTACCTTTTCTTCCTTGTTCTCCATTTCCTTTCATAACCAAGGGCCAACATTTATCCTTGATATTTTGTGCTAATGCACAATCTATGGCCTTCCCTAGGTAGAAGTCTTGTGGGCCAGGTCCTTCCATGATCAATCCGGTGATCCTATGGATCAGCGTCGGATAGAGTATGATACGTTGGTCTAGCCATAAGTAGTCACCATGGTAACATGAGAGTAGGAGATTAACACATCCGTTGACCTCCTAGTGTCATCCAAAATATGGTATCTTCATTACTTTCAAAAGGGTGCACTGTGCAAGGTTCATCGTCCATGACTGGGGGATTATTTTTTACTTATTCCCCTTTGTCTTGGTCAAGTATTTATACGGGGCAAGCCTACTATGGTTCTTGCGGTCTCCTAGTTTGAATTCGTTGAACTTCAATGTTGCGATATTGTCATGTTGTGCTCTAACTATGTGTATCCCCTTCATGAGGTATGCAGTAACCATGGTGTACTCAAAATCGCTCATCACACTATCATGATTCACTGCGTCGGTCGGGGGCGGGATGTAGTCGAGTAAGATGGTCGGGATAAGATTCACATGTTCTAGGTCATCTCTATGCTTGGTTCTCTATTTTTTGATGAATCAGGATGGTCTGGATCCATGAGTGGTTGATGGAGAGGCTTTCACTCCTCTTGTTGAGGACGCTTGAATACTTGCAAACATTATTTTCTTGTCCATCAGATCGATGAGAACTTCTTCAACGATTTTCTATGCGGCACTGAGCTCGTCCGACATACACACTTAGATCGGATGGATGAATGAGTGCAAAAAACTATAGAATTGGTGTTGATCTTACTAATCACAGCATGGTAGCAATGAGTTATCTCTGATACAATTCGCAAAAGTTTTCTTGGTGAAATAGTCAACGGAATAAGTAGATGGCAACGTAACAGATCTTTCCAACGGACAAGAGACCTTCATTAATTCAATTTTGTCTGTTACGACACGGTACCAACGGTTTGATGGTGAGCCTTCTAACCCCAAATGTCATTCTACCCATTTGAGGCATCATACTAACGGTTATATTGTTTCCAACAGCTATATTGCTTCACCATGGTGAAGTGCCATGTGGCGTTGTTCCGCTATTCTGACGAAGTTCCAGTTTTGCAAATTTTCCTTCTAAGAATTTCCCTCTAGAATCTTCTGTAATTTTTTTATGTTTACTCTCTTCTTAATGATCTTTGTTGGCCCTTGGGTATGTAAGTAAGCAAATATTAAGGAAGAAAGGAAGGAATGTGAACTGCGTGGAAGACACAGTGACTGATACTAGGTCAAAGTGAGTAGAAGAGCAGAAAGGACGGTGCAAAGTAAGAGAAAGCAAGTTGTTGGATGAGGAGATCGATGATGACAGATCAGCAAGGAAGATGGATCGTGGAAAACTCAGAAAGAGGAAAAATACACCATTGGATTATTTGGAGCACCACGTGGGAAGGAAGGAAAGACAGGTTGGTGAAGCCCTGAAAATGCGGGTCAAGTTGACCTAGGGTTTTAGACACCTAGGGTTTTGGTATCTAGGGTTTTGACACTTAGGTCTCGGCCTAAGGCTGTCGATGAGCTATTTTAATGTATAAATAAGAACCTAGATGAGGGAAGAGGGTTGGTTCTAGTTGTGTTATTGGCATAAGTGATTATTGTTGTGTGAGAGAGAAGTGTTAAGTGTAGAGCCTTCTGGTACTGTAAGATATTTAGTTGGGTGTGAAGATCAATCTTGCATCTGGGTGTGTAGGGAGGGGAGAGACAAAGAGGATAAGAAAGAAGATCTGCTAGCCAAGAGCGCACAAAAGAACTGTATGCTTCATCTTAATATATTATAAAGAACAGTTCTGTGGACGTAGCCCTAGGGAGAGGGTGAACCATGTATATCTTGTGTTGTGCATGATTGATATTGCATTCTTTGTTATTTGGTATACTGTTATTGTATTGTTGTGTTAAATCTAATAGATAGTTGTGTGGAGTATATTTGAGCCGGTAAGTGATATATAAATGTTGTATTGTTATTGTATTGGATCCACTTGATATCCCCATTGGTTGTAGACATATTTTTCCTGCAAGCCCCTCATAGCTACTTTGGGTGAGACTGCATTTGCCTCACAGGTGTTGCCGAAAGGGTCAGTATTTAGGGCTTGTTTGTGTGCTCTTGGAGTTGAACCCTAGGTCTGCCCCTGTGCCAAAAAATGGTTTCATTGTCGATACAAGAATCCTCTTGAGGGAAATTCAAGGTGGTTTCCATCGAAGATAAAGATTCAGAAGTGGATAGAAGATCAAGAAAAGGAATTTGTTGAAGCCCAAAACAAGAACCCTAACCTTAGTACAGGGGATTGGTTAGAAAGGTATATCTTTACTGATATACACAATATTTTATTTGGAGGGATTCATAAGGAGCTATATGAGTGGTTAGATATATTAGAATATACCCAGTTTGAGATCAGATCTAGGACACCTGTGGTTTGGACGTCGACGTTGATCAAGAAGGTTAAGAGATTTGATAACACCATGTCAAGATTAGTGGATCATTGGTTCGATAGTACCATGGGAGGATATATCACCGAGTTTGTTATTGACAAAGTAGAGTCATATAGCCAAGCAAAGAGATATTTTTTTCAAGGGACCTGGAGGGAAATTTTCACATTTTCTGAAGTTGAAGATCAAGATGCTATTGCATGAGAAGAACATCTTGAAGATAAAATAGTGGGTTAGATCGAAGAGATAATGTTCAAGAATTTAGACAGTGATAGCAACACAGAGGCTGGACATACGTGCAGTGGGAGAGTGTTCAAAGAAGTTCCTCTCATGAACCTGTTTAAGTAGAACTATGGGGACGAGGTTTTCTACAATGGAGAAGAGGAAGATCTGATAGACGAAGACAATTTAGAGCCCTCTAGGGCAGAGGAAGGGAAAGTTGAAGAACCTCGCTGAGAAGAGACAGAAACTTTAATAACTGTGTCGACTATCGAAGTAGGTACTATTAATCCTATTGTTGTTTCAGCAACATTAAGCAATCAGGGTAATTAGAGTCACTAGAGCATTCAGAGCACTGTCACTCGTAGTCCACCACATACTCAATCAGGAAACCTAGGCAGATCTATGGCAGATGAGATGAGGTTACCCACCTTTAGAGGAGATGGATCTAAAGACCCTAAGCAATAGTGGTTTCTCTGCAAAGACGTGTGGAGTATTAAGAATATCACCGGTGAAGCTATCAAACGAGCTCAGTTCAATACTACCCTAAGAGATCACGCACTGAGCTGGTACATGAATTTGTCCAAGGAGATACACCTAAACCACTAAATTCCATTAAGACTTCGCTAATTTCTGAATTCAAGAAACCTAAGTCAGAATCACAATGCATTATAGAACTAAAATAAATCAAGCAGAGAATAGTTGAACCCATGTGGGAGTTCGATCAGATATTTAATACCTTGACAGGCCATCTGAGTTTTCAAATCCCAGATGAGAAGAACAAGGAATGGTTCATTGTTGCTCTCTTACCACACATCAGAGTTCCTCTGATGCAACAGAAGATTGCTTCACAGGCTGAGGCATTGGAGATCACCATGAAGTTAGAATCAACCCCTATAGGAGAATCCATCTTAGGTATGAGTCAAATCTTGAGTCAACTAACTAGTCTATCACTGCACTTTGAAGATATGAAAAAAGACAAGGGAAAAGATAAAAGAGAAGACATCTGGTGTATCAGATGCAATTCAGAAGGCCATGACAAGGAGCATTGTCCCCTATTTCATGAATACTTGGCCTCTGGAGTGTCGAGCCCCTTGAATCAAGTTACCCTACCTTGGTGCGAGGTATGTAGAAATAGACATCACCCTGGTGAGTGCTATTACATACAAAAATATGTACAGACACCCAAAAATCTATATTTCACGTTTTGCAAGTCTGTGGGGCATGATGATAGGTATTGTAGGGCTTACGATCTCATGCACGAAAGTTCAAGGGATATATACAAAATTCAAGGTGAAGTACAACAAGAAGGAAACACTACGCAATATAATTCTCCAGGAAGACGAAACTTCAACCCTCATGGTGGATTTAGAGGAAGAGGACGAGGAGGAGGTATGGGTCGAGGACAAGGATAGATCATCTATTATAACTGCACACAACCAGGACACTTGGAAAGGGACTGTCATAACCCTTGTACTACTTGCAGCTACTGCAGCTCATTCGAACATGTTATAGAAGATTTTCCTATGCTACTAGCCAAACTTCATGAGAGATGAGGACCTCAGCATAACCTGCAAGTACAACTGATATACGTTGAACCTCATGGAGAAGACCCAAGAGTCATTGTTATCACTAGAGGATGCGTTGTTATAGGAGAAGACAGAATGACCCAAGGAAAAACTACAAAAGAATCAGGAGTCAGAAAAGTTGTAGAGAAGACATAAACTTTTGATGCAAAGAAAGAAAAACAAATGTTTGAGGAGGCAAGAAAAGAATTCAGGGGAGACCAAGGTTCTTCATCAAAGACATGACCAGAAGTAAGAGAATATGGAATGCCTCTGGCATTCGATCAGTCTGCTCTGCCTAGAGAAGGAAAAGAGGTAAGCAAGCTCATGGAATTTGTATATACTTGTATTAAGTTGATTTAGGATGAAATCATTGTACAAGAACTACAAACTTTAATCAGACACTATGAGCTAGGAAGGATAGGTCCCTTACTAAATAGAGCAGTACGCCAAGTCTCAAAAAGGAGAAGGACAAAGAAGGAATTACACTTGAATGCTCAAATAGGAGAGTATGATATAGACTATGTGGTCCTCGACTTAGGGTCGGAAGTCAATGTCATGGCGAAGAAGACATGGGAATTGATGGGAAAACTGAAGTTGAATATTCCCCTATCAGGCTTAGGATGGCCAATCAACAAGTCATAGGCCCCTTTGGAAGATTGGAACATGTCCCTGTGGACATCGACGGAGTAAGGATGTTTGCATATTTTGAGGCAATTGAGATAGTTGATGATGGTTGTCCTTACACTGCATTTTTACGAATTGATTGGGCTTTCAATAATTCCACTGTGGTTGATTTAAAGAAAAGATGAATGGCATTTGAAGGAGAGGGCCTTAGGGTCATTACACCTTTGGATCCTGATGAAGGTCAGTGATAAACATAGCCTATCAGAGAAGAAGACCCACATATGAACTGGAAAACATATACAAATTAATATCCAGACAACAGGATTACATTAACCCTACGGTGGATGGGAACCTAAGTTGGTGAAGTGACAGCGCATGTTCATTACATTCATAAGAAGCACTAGAGAACTGGCAGAACAAAATGTATGAGGTATCTACAAGGAGATGTGCTAGATTAACCAAAGAAGTTCATTGGATCGGCACAACAGTGAATAACTTACCCACCTTTGTTGGTATGAATCCTCTAGAAGAATTCTTGTCGAACCTTGAAGAAAGTGTACCAACACAACAAATATTGTTAGCACTGGATGAGGTCTTGAAATCAACTCCAGCGAGGTGGTGGGGGACACACAAAGACAACATTATAGACTGGGTACAATGTCGTACTTTGATGACAGCGCAGTTCTCAGCTCAAGTAGAAGGCTGCAAAGTTAGGTACACAGGTCAAAGATGTCTGAAGGACCATGTGAGAAGTTACGAGGAAGCATGGAGAAACATTCCTCAAGAGCAGTGGGTGCACAAATTCATTAACACCCTGGACACAACCCCTATCAACTGGTATCTTCAAGCATAATTGTGCCTCATCACTACAGATTGGGAAGGTATGACCCAAAACTTTATAACTACCTTCTTATTCGAAAGTCAATATCCTTCAGTAGAACAAGAATTACAGATTATACGACAGAAAGTGTTTGAGGAGGCATCTAGCCTCCCTTTAGAACAAGAAGAGGATGAATGGACTGTACCCCTCCAGAAACTGCAAGGTTGTTACAACATCAATGTTGATGAAGACGATGATCCTATGAAGGTGAACATCGCTGAAACAGAAGGCCAAACAGACATAGAAGGACCAGGAGTTGAGCTACCTTTCATTGGAAAGCCGATCAAGATCAAGAAAGTCAATATTGGAATAGATCAAACACCGAAGCTTTCCAATGTTGGATATTATTGGGATGTTGCCACTATTGACAAGATTACAGAGTTACTGCATGAGTATCATGACTTCTTTCCAAACAAGTTCATTGATATGAAGGTCATTAAAGGGCCTATGGGAGATATGAGAATCCCTTTGAAACTAGATGCCAAACCAGTCAAACAGAGACCTTACAGATTGAACCCTAAATATAAGGAGAAAGTGAAGATTGAGCTCGACGGAATGTTGGACACAGGGATCATAGAACTTGTCGAAGAGTCAGAATAGATTATCCCTATGGTGGTACAAGACAAGAAGACAAGAGATATCAGGATCTGCGTAGATCTTAGGAAGAAGAACGATTCATGTTTGCATGACCCATTCCCTACACCATTCACTAACGAAGTGTTAGATAATGTAGGAGGCCAGGAGGTATATTCTTTTACAGATGGATTTTCAGGATACCATCATATCTGGATTTCCAAGGAAGATCACCATAAGACTACATTTGCAACAGAATGGGGACCTTACCAGTATACAGTGATGCCATTTGGATTGAAGAATGCACCATCCATATTTTCCAGGGTGGTGGTCGAAGCGTTTAAGGAGTTTCTACATAAATTTCTAGAAGCATACTTTGATGATTGGACTGTTTTTAGTTTATTAAAAAAACACATTGAATGTCTAAGGGTAATGTTGGACAAGTGCAGGTAGTGTCAGATTTCCTTAAACCTGAAGAAATGCATCTTCTTTTCACCATTTGGAGTGTTGTTAGGTCATATTGTATGCAAGCAAGGATTGTTGGTAGACCCATCTAAAATTGCCATTATAGTTGATATACCCCCTCTTACTTCAGTCAAACAATTGCGCATTGCACTGGGACATACTGGATGTTATAGGAAAATCATTAAAGGATATGCACAAATTACAACACCCATGGAGAATCTTTTGATGAAAGACTGTCAGCTTCATTAGACAGAAGAATTCTAGCAAAGCTTTGACACACTGAAACATAAAATGGTTACTGTGCCTATTCTGGTTTTCCCAAATTGGAGCAAGGAATTTCACATGCATGTTGATGCATCTTCTGTTTCTTTAGGAGATGTGTTAGCAGAGCCAAGAGAAAGGATACATTGATCACCCGTTTGTCTTTGCTAGAAGGAAGCTATCAATAGCTGAGATTAATTACACCACCACTGAGAGAGAAGGGTTAGCCATGGTGTATGCACTGTAGAAGTTCCACCACTACTTGTTGGGAGGACACTTTAAAATGTTTATTGATCACTCCATGCTGAAATACCTAGTCAACAAGCCACTGTTGGGGGGGATAATATGCAAATGGATTCTGCTATTTCAGTAATATGATTTTGAGATCGTGGTTAAGCCAAGAAGAATGAACAAAGGACTTGACCACTTGTCGAGGTTGGAATATGGAGAGGAACCTATTAGTTTGGAGGATACACTTATGGATGCACAGTTGCTGGCCATTAGAAATATTGATGATCACTTCACCAAGATAGTCCACTTCTTGTCAACATGAATGGCACCTAGTGAGTATACAATCACCTAGAAGAAATATCTAGTAGTTCATGCTACAGACTTTTCACTTATAGTTGGACAACTATACAAGATGGGACTTGATGAGATATTAAGGAGGTGTATTATGGAGGTAGAGAGACTTTTGATCCTTGTCGAAGCTCATGAAGGAATTGCAGGAGGACACTATGCAGGGAAAGAAACAACACAAAAGGTTCTTAGAGCTGGCCTTTGGTGGCCTACCCTACATAGAGATGCTAAGGACTATTACAGAGCTTGTGATGTATGCCAAAGAGTTGGGAAACCATCCAAAAGAGATGAAATGTCATTAGCACCACAGCTAACCCTACAAGCCTTTGAGAAATGGCCCATTGACTTTGTGGGACCTATAAACCCACCAGGGAAGTGCACAGGAGAAAGGTACATAATCACTACGACAAATTACTTGACTAGATGGGTCGAAGCAAGAGAAATTAAGGACTGTAGTGCAACCACAGTTGCGTGTTTCATATTTGATGACATCATAACCCAGTCTGGATGCTCGAAGATCTATATGAGAAATCAAGGCACACATTTCATCAATAAGACCATTGAAGCATTGACTGAGAAAATTGTAGTCCACCATCAGAAGAGCACGCCTTACCATCCACAAGCGAATGGGACAGTTGAAGCATTCAAAAAAATCTTGGAGACAACGTTGACGAAGATTTGTAGTGTGAACAGGGATGACTAGGATTTAAGAGTACCAACAATACTATGGGCCTATAGAACCACTTGCAAGAAGCTAACAATGCAAACCCATTTTAAGTTGGTTTATAGCCTAGAAGCAGTTGTACCGATGGAATATTTGGTTCCTAGCCTAAGAATCATTACCTTTACAGATATGGATGACACTGGTGGTTTTCAAGAGAGGCTTGCATAGTTGGTTGAACTCAAAGAAGATAGATTTATTGCAAGATTCCATCATCAAGTTCAAAAGTAAAGAGATAAGTCCTACCACGATAGGAATATCAAGAAGAAAGTGTTCAAGCAAGGAGATTTGGTATTGATCTATGAAAGCAAATTCATGAAGCACCTAGGGAAGTTCAAAACACATTGGCTTGGGCAGTATCAGGTTGTCTATATTATAGAAGGAGGAGCTACGTGGTTGAAAACTTTGATGGAGAATGGAAGGAGGGATTAGTGAATCAGAGCCAATTGAAATTGTATTGCGACAACCAGCTACCTCACAAATCTCAGTAAAAGCATGAGGAAAAGGGTCTAGGTACCAAGTTTTGTTGAAATTGGGTACCAGACACAGAAAAGACAACCTGCACAAGGAAGGAAAGGAGGCATAGAGAAGAAACCAAAGGCTTCCCTGTGCAGTTTGAAGTCGAAGCACAATAGAAGGATCAAATCTGAAGTGCCTCAAGACGAGTCACAGGTGAGTGTTGGGGGCTTGTTGGCCCTTGAGTATGGAAGTAAGCAAAGATTAAAGTAGAAAGGAAGGAATGGGAATTGTGTGGAATACACAATGATTGATACTGGGTCTAAGTGAGAAGAAGAGTAGAAAAGATGATGTGAAGTAAGAGAAAGAAATCCATTGGATGAGGATATCAAGGATGACAGATCAACAAGGAAGATGGAACATGGACAACTCAGCAAGCGAAAAAATCCACCATTGGATGATTTAGAGCACCGTGCGAGAAGGAAGGAAAGACAGGCTAGCAAAGCCCTCAAAACATGGGTCAAGTTGACCTAGGATTTTAGACACATAGGGTTTTGGTATCTAGGGTTTTGACACTTAGGTCTTGGCCTAAGGTTGTCGGTGAGTTATTGTAATGCATAAATAAGAACCTAGATGAGGGAAGAGGGTTGGTTCTATTTTTTTTATTGGCATAAGTGATTATTGTTGTGTGAGAGAGAAGTGTTAAGTATAGAGCCTTCTGGTATTGTAAGATCTTCAATTGCGTGCGAAGATCAATCCTACGGCTACNATTGTAATGCATAAATAAGAACCTAGATGAGGGAAGAGGGTTGGTTCTATTTTTTTTATTGGCATAAGTGATTATTGTTGTGTGAGAGAGAAGTGTTAAGTATAGAGCCTTCTGGTATTGTAAGATCTTCAATTGCGTGCGAAGATCAATCCTACGGCTAGATGCAGAGGGATGGGAGAGACAGAGAGGAGAAGAAAGAATATATCCTAGCTAAGAGCGCAGACAAGAACTGTATGCTTCATCTTAATATATTATAAAGCACATTTCTATGGACATATCCCTAGGGAGAGGGTGAACCACGTATATCTTTTGTTGTGCATGATTGATGTTGTGTTCTTTGTCATTTGGTATATTGTTATTGTATTGTTGTGTTAGATCTGATATATAGTTGTGTGGAGTAGATTTCAGCTGGTAAGTGATATATAACTGATGTATTGTTCTTGTATTGGATCCACTTGATATCCCCTTTGGTTGTAGACATCTATGTCCTGCAACCCCCTCATAGCTACTTCGAGTGAGAATTCATCTGCTTCGCAGGTGTTTCCGAAAGGGCCAGTAGTTAGGGCTTGTTGGTGCGCTCTTGGATTTCAACCCTGGATCTGCCCTTGTGCCAACAAGATTTCTAGCCTTTTTCGCAGTGATCTTCATCTCAATTTTCCTCTTTCCATTCTGATTCTTATCTCTTCTTGGCATAATAAATTCGCATTGTTGAGATTCTCTCCTAGGATTTAGGGGCAATACTTCTTCTCTATCTAGGGAAGGTGCTTCAATCTCTTGTGATTCTTTCTCTGTTCTTCCAACTTCGACATCCACATTTGTAAATAGATTTGATCTGTTCTCCTGTTCTTAAATCAAGTGTGTGATCCTCCTAGTCATGGAATATTTCAATTCTTGCTTCTTCTTCTCTAAGAATTCTTCTTCTTTCCTTCTAGCCTAAGCCTTTCCGATCCAAGGTTTTCCTAGTAACATAGCTAATCGGGCGTTGTTCTAAATAAATTTAACAACCTCAAAATATTCTTCTGTCGAATTTCCATGATCATTCATAGATATCTGGGTAAGTCTTCCACATAGGGTTATCAACTTTCCTCTAAATAATCCTATTCCACCTAATGAAGGAATCATAGCAGGATTTCCTAAAATTTCCCAAGTTCTTTATGTCATTATATTCACTTGTGTTTCCTCATACAGAATACAGTCAATGTCAAAGTCTCATATTCTTACTTCTCTTTGCTCTTTCTCTTTTAAGATCTCTGATAGATTAGTATCTCTATGGGCATTCAGGGTTTCTTTAATCTGTAATAGTACAGCCTCTAATTCCTTCTGGGGTTCTTCCATGGTCTCAGTTTCTTGACCTTTCTCAGGATCTACTTGTTCCATATTCATTCTTTTAAGCTTAGCAATCGTTCTAGGGAAATCCTAAAATTCATGGTTCATAGCTTTACAACAAAGAAAAATGGCTCTTCTGCCAGGGCATTCTTTAACAAGATGTCCCGGTCTTTTGCAACTATAACAATAAGTCAATCCTCACTTTGTCTTAAATTATCCCCAACCTTTCCTCTATTGCACACTAGGATCTCTGTAGCTAACCTACAAAAAAATATTTCTAGGGTCCTGCATCCATTTATTAGTCCAAACATTCTTTCTATGTATAGGAATAACATATCTTTCACTATTCTTATCAGATCTACTCATATCAAATCTTCTTTCTTCTAGTTGCACCCTAGTTTTCAAGCTAGGACAAAATTTATCAAACATACCTAGATCCATATTCTTGAAACAAAAATTTCCACTTATCTTACTTTCGACAGAGCACAAAGCTTCCAGATCTAAAAAATTTCACTATTCTTACCTCTATTAGAGAACAAAGCATTCAGATCTTACCTTTTTTCTTCAGATATGCCTCCTTCCTTAGCACAGATCTTCGAATTCAAGCAACAGATCAATGCACAGAGATTTATTTCTCTTTTCTTCAAATTAGACTTCTTTTCTCAACATAGAGATTCACAATCCAAGTAGAGTATTGCACACTAGGGAAATAGATATACGCACAGATCTTTCACAATTTCAGGTTAGATCTTCACACAAAGCTCCTTTTTCCTCTATTCCCAACAATCACAGTTTCAGGTCAGATATTTGCACAAAGCTCCTTTTTCCTCAGTTCCCAACAATCACAGTTTCAGGTCCCCGCAACAGAACCATTTTTTGGCACAGGGGCAGACCCAGGGTTCAACACTACAACAATGCACCAACAAAACCCTAACTATTGTCCCTTTCTAAAACACCTGCGAAGCAGATGAAGTCTCACCCGAGGTAGAAGCATGATTGGTTGTAGTAATCAGATGTTTGTAACCTTAGCTGGGACACAGATCTATGATTGTAACACCTTAACAAAGAACTTAGTTATTACAGTTTGTTAATATTGAGCTTTAGTTCATAGCGCAGCTAAACCCTAACAGTAGATCAGCGTGGTATTCACACAGATCTGATAGATTCAAGCACTAAGCATACAAATAGAGATTAGATCTAGCATTCATTCACATTATTCAACACTAATATATCATATTAGATTCATCTATCATCTAACATCGCACTAAGCATTGAAACACAGAACCAAAAGAACAACCAAAATCACAAAGCATTCACAACACAGGATATACGTGGTTCACCACCACCCTAGGGCTACGTCCACCAACTCTTATTCTCTTTGTTATCTTTTGTCAAGCTTCTTACAGGCACAAAGCATCAGAACCCTACTCCGCATAGGATAGGAGCTCTGCATGCACTTCGCCAGATCCTCCTTCCCCAAGTAGATCTAGGCACGGAGCCTTACACAGTCTGTGCACAAAACACTACGGATGACTTGCACTTCACTCTACAAGTGTTAATCACGTCTTCTTGCACATAGCTAGTACTAGCACTCAGCCACCAGTCACTACTTACATGGCCTATCTTTCTATTTATATATTACAAAATAGGCCTAAGCATGGGTAAACCCATGGGCCGACATCCCCATACCCATTACATAACCCAAAAACCCAAAAATCCCTAAAGGGGGGCTGAGATCCCATGATCTTTTCTTTGTCTTGAGCTCCACCTTCAACAGCTTGTCGAAATCCCAAAAATAGGTCAGACATGACCAAGGATCCTCAAAACTTGGTCAAGGGCCAACAAAGGGATTATATAAAAAACATGCATGATATGAACTTCATAAAATTAAACACTATTAAAGTGAACTATAACATTATGACATAACACATAAATGTTTTAGCCCTGGGGCATCATGAATTGTCCATAAAAGAATTGCATGAAATTTAAATTCCCTTTGCACACCTACTAGTCTAGAGATATCATACATAGTTATTCCCTTCCATAACTCTAGTAACTCGTCAATAAGAGGCTCGATATATACATTCATATATTTGACTTGGTACTTACCTAATAAAAAAATATCAAACATAATTAGAAGACATAATTGAACACATATGAGTAAACAAAAAATATAAGACATAATTATGAAACAAACAAGAAAAAAGACATGTTACCGTGTTAAAAAAAAATTATTCTAAGCAAATACTTGGAACAATCATTGCCAAAATTATCTGCTCCCTCTTTATTAACATCCATGGAGGAATGCTGTTGTTGATAACAAAGACATACCACACTGAGTAAGTATATATGAGCTCTCCAAATGGATTGACACCATCAACTGCCAATGAAAGCCTAAGATTAAAAGGTTTGTCTTTAAAATGTGGTCATATTTCCTCTATCTTCTTAAATGCAGATCCATCCACAGGAATTCGAAGAACACCATATTTACTTCCGTTCTTTGCATGGTAATAGATAAAATATGCTATGTTTTTTCACTTGAACAATCGTCGCAAACATGGAATTATGGGAATATAACGAAGAACCTTGCAAGGCACCTTTTTTGTTACTTGATCAGTTCAATATCTACTAATTTGAAATTTTGGGCATTCTTCTTTCGACGCATGTTCTCCATAATATAGAATATGGTCATTAGGACATGCATGAATAACTTGATACTCCATTCCAATATATTTCATAATGGCATGTAAATCTTTATATGTGTGACATAAAACATTTGACGTTGGTAACATAAATTCACCTAACAATCTACAACATAAAAATCAATATTGGTTAATGTAAAGAATATTGATTGTACATATTGCATCCAAATTTTACAAATGATCAAAAACAATAAAAATAGATGGAAAAAGAAAACCGTTATCATCATGCACTAAGTGTGAAAAAATATATTACATACCTTAGCAGTTGTGTGACACAAGTGTTAGACAAACCATTCATAACATTTAAGTTCAACAGTAGCAATATAGAAGAGAGAAGACTTATTTTGGAGCCTTCATAAAGAGATTGACTTACCTTCTCAAGTACATGCATATCAAAAACACCATCAAGTTGGTTGTCATCATCATCCATTCCAACATTACTAAATGTCTCATGGATCAATATATTTGTCCCACATTCTTCAACTGTGTTATTAGCATCATCATCTTCTTCCATAGGATAATTAAACTGATCATCAATATTTTCTCCATGTTCCTAAACATGTGCTTATACAACCACGTCTTCCTCCACCGGTAGTTCTCTGGGGCATTGTTCATTTATAATTACAAACAATCAAGTAATACTAGTGTATATAACAAATATTAAAACAATACAAATGTTAACAAATATAATATAGGAAAACAAATACAACAAAGACAAAGAAAAGAGAACTTAGGTGAGAGTGAGAAACAAAGACAACAAATCAATGATGAAGCTTGTGCAATTTATCAAGGTGTCTATGAATATGTTGAAAACATATAGGGAAAATGTTACCTTCCCTTGACATGTAGAAAGAGAGACACTTTGTGA
>JASDQU010010588.1:131404-152639 GCA_032191745.1 Picea mariana | reverse complement strand
GGGATTTAACTCTGACAGAGCACATTAGTCTAGGGATGAGGCTGAGAAACCACACAATCACTCAGAACGAGGAGGAAGTTCCAGGGAAAGACAAGGTGGTGGAAGAAACTCTTTTAGAGGAAGAGGTAGAGGAGGAGTAAGATGTTATGCATGTGGAAAGACATGACACATGTCTTGGGAATTCCCCGAGAAGAAGAAATAAGGAGGGGTAGAAGATCACATTTCAGAAGCACAATGAAGAGATGTTGAAGCAGAAGGAGCAGAGAATGGAGCATCATTGATGTTGAGAAAATTTCTCTTAAAACCAGAGGCAGAAATTGAAAAGACGGTACAGAGAAATAGTCTCTTCAAGACAGCTTGCAAGACTAAGGACAAAGTATGCAAGGTGATCATTGACAGTGGGAGCACTGACAACCTAGTATCCATAGAGATGGTAGAGAAATTGGAGCTGAAGACAATTTCACATCCAAAACCATACAAGGTCTCATGGTTGAAAAAAGGACACCAGGTAATGATTACTAAACAATGCCTGGTTGAAATTAAGATAGGAGGTTGTAAAGATGAAATCTTGTGTGATGTAATCCCCATGGACGTATGCCATATTCTGTTGGGAATACCATGGCAATTTGATAGAAATGTCATTCATGATGGGAGGAAAAACACATATACATTAGAGAAGAATGGTAGGACGCATATGTTGTTGCCAATGGAGGAGAAGAGAGTAAAGGAGGAAACCAACACAAGCATACTTCTCATGAGTGGGAAGGAACTCCTGAAAGAAGTCAAGGAAGAACAGGAGATGCAGTTTGTTGTGGTGAGGAAGCCCAGAGTCATTGTTACGAGTACATCAATAGATGATTTTCCTTTAGAAGTTCAGGAGCTACTGGATAATGTTTTTGATATAGTGGTGGATGAGTTGCTAAACTCATTTCCGCCCATCAGGAGTATCAGTCATCATATTGACTTGATACCAGGAGCAATCCTGTCGAACAAAGCATCATATATATTAACACCTCGAGAGACTGAGGAAGTGAAGAACCAAGTCCAAGAGTTGTTGGATAAGGGTTTGGTCAAAGAGAGCTTGAGTCCATGAACAGTACCAACTATGTTAAGCCCAAAGAAAGATGGAGGATGGAGAATGTGCACAAACTTGAGAGCCATCAACAAGATCACTATTAGGTACAGATTTCATTTACCAAGAATGGATGATTTAATGGATTGCTTAAGTGGAGAAAATTTCTTTTCTAAGATAGATATGAAAAGTGGATATCACTAGATTAGGATGAGAGAAGGTGATGAATGGAAAATAGCCTTTAAGATGAATGAAGGTCTATATGAGTGGTTGGTTATGCCATTTGGATTAACAAATGCCCCAAGTACTTTTATGAGGTTGATGAATGAAATTCTAAAAGATTTCATTGGCAAGTTCATGGTTGTATATCTGGACGATATATTGATCTTTAGCAGGACTAAAGAGGAGCATTTGAGGCACCTAACGCTAGTAATGAGGAGGCTACAGCAAGAGAAGTTGTTGATCAATTTGAAGAAGTCCTCTTTTATGAAGACAAAACTCATTTATTTGGGTTTCGTGATCTCTTTGAATGAACTAAATATGGATCTAGAGAACGTGAAAGCGATCAGAGAATGGTTGTCACCAAGAATCATGTCGAGGTAAGGAGCTTCCATGGATTAGCGATCTTCTATAGAAAGTTTATTAGAGACTTCAGTGGAATTTGTGTGCCAATGATGGATATAGTGAAGAAGCGGCACAAGTCTTTTAAATGGATAGAGAAGGTTGAAAAGAGATTCAATATACTGAAGGAGAAGATAAAAGAACGACCAATTATGGTCTTGCCGAATTTTGGGAACACATTTCAGGTAAGATGTAACACAAGTGGAGTTGCAATAGGAGCAGTTCTAAGTTAGGACAATCAACCTGTTGCCTATTTCAGCAAGAAGTTGAATGAGACGAAGAGGAAATAATCCACATATGACAAGGATTTTTATGCCATAATTCAAGCCTTGAAGAAATGGAGGCACTATCTTGTCCCACAAGAGTTTGTCTTGTATAGTGATAACCAAGCTTTACAATTCATAACCAGATAGGAAAAACTGAATCAGAGGCATGCAAAATGGGTTGAATTTATGCAAAATTTTACTTTTGTCATAAAACATATTGTTGGGAATGCTAACAAGGTTGTTGATGCATTAAGAAGGAGATGTTTGATCATGCAGGAATTCCAAGTGAAGACCTTGGGGTTTGAACACCTTAAGGACATGTATCATGATGATGCAGATTTCAAGGAGGAATATGAAGCATGTGCTAATACTTTGTTGAGAGATAGAAGTCAGTGGACAGAGTACATGATTCAGGACGGACTATTGTTCAGAGGAAATCAGTTCTGCATGCCAAAATGCTCAATAAGGGATAATCTTCTAAAGGAAAAGCACAGTGGAGGATTGGCTGGATATTTCGGCAATGATAAAACATTTGCACAATTGAGGAGTTCATACTATTGGCCAAGTATGAGAATATAGGTGATAAAGTTTGTGAACAGATGTAGGATTTGATAACATGCAAAGGGGAAAAATCAGAACACTAGATTGTATCAGCCATTGCCAATACCAAAGAGGCCTTGGGATGTAATAAGCATGGATTTTGTGTTGTGATTGCTAAGAACACAAAGGGGATTTGATTCCATATTTGTGGTATTGGACAAATCTTCAAAGATGGCACATTTCATCCCATGCTAGAAGACCAGTGATGCAACACATGTTCCAAATCTGTTTTTCAAGGAAGTTGTGAGACTTCACGGCCTACCCAGGAGCATTGTCTCAGACAAAGACACGAAATTTGTTGGTCATTTTTGGAGGAAATTGTGGAAGAAGATGGGGATGGATTTTTCCTTCAGCTCTTCTTATCACCCTCAGACAAATGGGAAGACTGAAGTGGTAAATAGAAGTTTGGGGGATTTATTAAGGAGTCTAGTTACTAAGCATCATAACCAGTGGGATCAAATTCTTCCACAAGCAAAATTTGCATACAACGATTCACCAAACAAGAGCAATGGAAGGAGACCATTCCAAATACTATATGGAATGCAACCAAGGGGAGTATCTGAGTTGAGATACTTGTAACAGGGCGATATCAGGAGTGTTGGAGCATAGGATTTTGCTGCGGAGATGGAGAAACTCCATAGCCAGATCAAAGGATAGCTAGAGAGTTCTAACTAGAAATACAAGCATAGAGTTGATCAGCATCGCAGGGAAATTTAATTTGAAGTAGGAGATTAGGTTTTAGCACATCTCAGGAAGGAAAGGTTCTCTAGGGGAACATATAACAAATTGAAGATGAAGAAGATAGGACCCTGTAAGATCTTGAGGAAGTTTGATGCAAACGCCTATGATATCGAGCTACCAGATGGTGTGGGAACTTCACCCATATTCAATGTTTCAAACCTGTATCCTTACAGGAAATATGACACAAGAGGGTCAGAATATCAAGCAAAGATTCAGTGGGAGAAACAAATGGTTGTAGCAGAAAATCCACAGATGGAGAGAATTATTGATCAAAGGATTGGAAAGAAGACTAAGAGGAAGACTTATTTTGAGTAGCTGGTTAAATGGAAGGGACACCCAATAGAAGATTCTAGTTGGTAAAATGATGCTACTATCCAGAAGCAGGGAAATTCAGTAGAGGAGCTCATGGACATGAGTCCATGAATTTTTGTCAAGGGCAATATGATGCAGGAGCATCGTTGGCAAGCGCACAGAGGCAGGACCACTCAACACGTGAGAGTTCTTCTAGAACTTCAACATTGGCGATTGTAGCCAATTTTGAAATCCACCTTAACTCAGCGTCGAAATTTACCTTTGGAGGCACGTTTTGAAAATCGTAAACAGAGCAGGAGTTTCTAGTACAGCTCTGGAATGTGACTGAACTAAGACAGTGTAGGATGAATTTTAGAGTAGGCAAGTAGCCAGGGGAAACCCTAGAAATATTTTTGAGTTAAGTAGAATTGTGTACGCCCAGTTGGGAGAGCGACAATACAGAAAGAAAGTAGTTCTAAGAGAGAACTGCGAGTTAGCAGGAGATCTCAGTTTTTTAGTTACTGAAATTTTACTGTAATTTGTAGTCGTTTTGGCACTTGCGAATATAACAGAAGGAAAATCGATTCAAATGTGTGTGTGTGAATGTTATTTGCAATTTCCTATTATTTTTGTTTTCATGAACAAGTGAATGAATCTCCACAGAAGAGAACATAACTGTGACTGTTAGTTTTCAGTTTCAATTGTTTCTCTTCATTTGAAGCTCTGTAAGGTGTGCACTGAGCCAGAGAGGAACGCAAGGAAATCAAGAGGAATTTATCTGTGAGAAATATCGTGGATATGAGTTATCAAAATCCCTCAAATGCAAGGAGTGCGTGGGAAATCGAAGTCTGAACCAGACAAAGTTCAGGAGGAATAACACGTCGGAGAGTGTTATCGAGATCCAGGAACCCATTCCCCGGAACAAGAAAAGGTCGAGCCTTCGAAGACTTAGAAAATATTATAAGTGTGAAGTGAGTAAAATCTCAGGAGGAAGAACGCCATTGAGCATTGGATCACGGTGAAGAATCCCCCAGACCGTCTGATTTGAAGTAGGTGTGCGGGCTTTAACACTGCGTAGATCCAAGAGGGGAGATCTCAAAGATCTAAACAGACAGTGGAGAACTTTGAGGAGGAACGCAAGACCCCGCAAGTAGTTGGATCAAGTGGAGTTGCGAGGAGGTTAGTGACGGGGAAGAGATCTGAGCATAGATCTGGAGGGTGTTGTAAGTCGTTGATCAAGCACCTCAAGATTTTGGCATTTTGACAATTGAGAGTACAAGGGTCAACAATGTGGGAATATCGACCGATGGAACCCCTAAAATATCGGAGCCATCAGATCTTCAAAGGCCTAGAACTATTGATTTGTAGCAAGGGGATATTTCATGATTTCGACGACCGGGTGGAGGAGCGAACAGATTTTGTGCAAGGATAAATTGCGAAATGCGAAACACTGAAATAATCATAGTCGTCGGTCCAACAGAGATCTAAGTTGTAGATCTCATGTCATCAAGATTTTGGCATTCGTGACTTGGAGGGGTCGGGCGTCTTGTATCACAGATTTCGATACTGTGAACCATGACGCGCTTTCGTGGTAAAGCTTGTGGTCATGTGAGTTGGGAAAAGGGAGGAGCTAACCTCCATTATCCCTCATCATAGTTTTGGGACTCGGAGGGGTCTGTGCCAGGGGACTATTGCATCATAAATCCTGAAACACTGAAATAGGGCTCGCCTTTTGGGGATGCGCCTTTTGGGTAAAGCCTGTGGTCGCACCTGCAATCTCATGGAGTCTGGGATTATGCCTAGTGGTGATTCACACAGTGAACACAGACAAGGGCCTGTGGACTTAGTGTCAAGGGTTCCAACTCGGAACCAAGAGAGAGCTATTTCGGCTCCTGAAACAAAGATCCAGACCAGGAGGTCACGCAGTCCTTAAGAGGGATAGGGGGTCTGCATCATTTTTTGTAATACATTGTAATGGCTGGTGAGCTGAAGATAAATATAAGAGATAAATATAGAGAGCTAGAGGGGAGGGGAGGCGAGATATACGAAGAAAGGAAGAAAATTGTAAGGATGGTATGAGTTATAAGTGAGCTAGAAATGGCATGAGCGAATCGATCCCAAGGGTTAGATCACAGGCTAAGGATCCTGGTGTGACCTAGTAAGCCTTGCAGGGATCGAGGAGCATGTGGGAAGAATGTATAACTAAGATTGTAACCATGTGTGACATGGATATTTCCAAACTATAATAAAATCCTTGGAGCCAGATCTTTGTGGACGTCGCCCAGGAGGGGTTGAACCACGGTAACAGTGTGTTATGTGACTGAATGAATGTTTTTTTGCATCTAATTAGTTGATGAATGTTGAATGAATGAAGTGACTAAGTAAATTTGATATTCCACATGCATGCATAGAATGAATTGTATATTATATGTTAAATGAACTGAATAAAGGTCAAGGTGAATATCTCGCTCAGTCTTAGGTTGCAAACACTTGAGTATTGCAGCCATTGATAGAGCTATCTCGGGTGAGACTACGTAGTCCACTCTGTGTACTACATTTCCTTCTAGGTGACCAGAGGGGCAAATAGTCTTTAAGGGATTTTTTTGGGAAGTTTCTTAGTTATGAACCGGGGTCAATCTGTAATGGTCAATAGAATCAGAATCCCTTAATACCAATAAGGGTAAATAGATAAAAGGGAAATAAAACCAACAAATGGTTCTATTGCCGGGACTTGAACCCAGGTCTCTTGGGTGAGAGCCGAGTATCCTAACCAACTAGACTACAACAGAACCATTTGTTGGTTTTCTTTCCCTTTTATCTATTTACCCTTACTGGTCTTAAGGGATTCTGATTCTATTGAGCATATGAGATCTGCGGAAGATGTGTCAAAAGAATACGGGATCGGACGATAAGAAGGTGAAAGAATGTGAATCTAAAAGAGGGTGTTGAGACCGTGGAATGCCACGAAGGCACAGATTGAAAGATGGTTGAAGACAAAGGAGATAGAGTTTGTACAGAAAGATAATAGAATCCCAAAGTTAAATATGCACAAGTATCTGGACAAGTACGTATTCACCGACTTACATGAAGTATTTTTTTTTTATTTCCCACACATATTGTAGGAGTGGATCAAAATATTGAAAGACAACCATCCGACGAATCAGATCAGACAGCTAGAGTGGAATCCCGAAGAGATCGTATAGCTACAATGCATTGACAATAAGTTTACGCACGTAGTAGATTTCTGGTTAGATAGCATTGTTGTCGGATTTATCACAGAGTTTGCAGTATATACAACAAATTCATACAACATATCCGAACAAGAAGTTTTGAAGGGACCTCGAGGCAGGTATATCATATCATTATATACTTCCATCAATATATTGCTATATAACAAAGGTGTAATGACAATGGAGTCAGACAGTTAAACTTCCTTGCATGCATGGGAAAAGGGGGGAAGCACTTACAGGAAAAGGAGAAATGGAAGGAGAAGGGGATAAAGGAAAGAAGGAGGAGTAAAGAAATTGAGCATAAGAATATTAGGACAAGAATATTGGCGGAAAAGGCCTCAAGCCATAATTCTCAACATTGTATTCATCTTAATCATACAAATATATAATACAATAATGAAACCACCTCAATTTTTCTCATATCGACACCTCATCAAGAGATAAGGTAGGATGAGACAATATAGGAATCTAGAAACATACTTAGGATAACAACTATATCCTAGTATGTAAAATAAATAAAGGTTGTATACTAAGACTTAATGATTGTATATGAGAAAGAGGCTAACATCCCCCCCCTCAATCATAAGTCTTGAACAAAAATACCAACAAAGTAGGTGCATAAGTTGGTATATATCCATGTCTTCAAGATAAAACTCCTGAGCTAAGCCGCAATGAAGAACTGCCTGAAAAACCGCCAAATCTGGATGCTGAGAAAACTGGAAAACCTCACTGTGTAATCATGTGAGCCAGAATGCCAACGATTTTGTTCATTGATGTGAAATCCAATATGATGAGAGTGAACAAAGAGAAGTGAATCAGCTACAAGTCTACCACATCCCTAAAAATGCCTGACAACTCAATCAATGCCAAGCTACAATGCAGTAGGATCCATCTATCCTCTGCTAAGTCCAATCTATCCTCTGCTAAGTCCAATGACCATCTAGGTGAACCAAATGTCCACATCATTGCTCTCAAAATTAGCATCCCAATGTATGATTCAATATAGAACCATCATTCTGCCAAAGTCTGTCATCTACAGACCGCAGTTGGCCATTTTGCAAATTTCATGCCCATCTGGCATACTTGATGTTTGTTGTTGTCGAAACTTTCTGTCTGACAACCATCTTCAATTTCATCATCAATTCCCCCATTTGTCAGCTGAAAGGAGAGACCACAAGTGGTTTCACAAAAACCATCTTCACTGGATTTATGAACTCCCCCCCTTAAGGTGCATGAGAGCTTCACTTTTACTCCATTTGTGTACAACTCAAAGTGGGCATGCATAAAAAACTACATGTTATCTCATCCTGTGAGGGCCATGCTTGAAAGCTACGCCATAAGGGGACCACTTATGTGAGTTACAAAAATGTTATGTGATACAAGATTGGTCTTTACTTGAGATTCAATTCTTCGGTAAGACTTATATAATCGTTTGGCAATTGATGACCATTGCCAAGGATCAATCCACTCATAGTGAAGCTTCAGTCTTGCAGGTTTGTTCCTCTTGGAACATTTATCTGATGCATGATTTGACTTGCCACAATTCTAAGAAGGATGGAGATCAAAACATTGATTCTCCATGTGACCAACTCAATTACAATGTTGGAACTTATCATTCTAATGTTGAACTTGAACATGTGAAGTTGAAGCTTCTTGAAGGAATCCAGTGCTCACAAACAAAATTGGTTTGGAGTAATTTGGAATATGAAAACTGTTTTGATTTTCATATCCTAATCCATGTCGATTTCTATTGAGGTGTAATTCTTCCCAAGGTCTGATGATGGGCTTGGAAAGATCATGTTGTAATTGATGGTGTGCTTCACATTTACTTTCACTTATACTTGTTGTACCACTTTGTGCTTTGGCATCTTGTACTTGTGATTCATCTTCATTGGAAGTTACTTCTGAAGTTGGCTTGCTGATGTTCTCCTTCATTGACTGATGATCATCATTATCATCATTATCATTATCATCATAGAGAGGGTTGTTTTGAACAAAAACTAGTTCAGAAAACTTCATTGGTTGTTGACTTTTGAGATCTATCAACTCATCATTCAATAGATGGGATTGTTCTTGAAGAAGTATAACTTTATCTTGCATCACTTGCAAACAAGTTAGCACTGATTGAAGAGTTTCTTTGTTCAGTATTACTGTCTTGTATTCAGTGGTTTTTATTAGAGTGTTCAGTAACTCTAATAATTCACGACTTTGCTCCATTTGAACACGCTAGCTTGAAATTCTCATTCACTTGCTCTTCTGGCTAGCTTATACTCGCTCACTTGAACTTGCTTCCAGAAAGTTGAGGATGTTAGTTACCACCGAAAATGCATCCAAACTTGTGATGTTTACAATGATTTGAGTTAAACTACTCAACCTTGTCAATTTTAACTCAAAAATGACAAAAGACTCTTGGGTGTCGAGATCAACCGAGAATGCACCTTATGACAAATTCAATTCATCTCAACTTGATTACACTTACAAATACAAGTACTAAATGATATGCAAATTTAGATTCTTAACAATGCTTCATTTACTTGATTTCCCCTTTCAATGATTGATGTAGAATCATCGTTGAATGTTGATGTTGACAATTAAAAATCTTGAATGTTCTTCATAGCTACTTGATTGCAGGTGCTTTGATTGCATTAATTGTGTGATTGAATTTTCTTAACTTGTTGTATACTCTTTGTGCGTATAGTCATATGTAAGTGTATTTATGTCAAAACTAGACATAAAATATTACATAAAACAACTATGGAAACATTCATGGAATCATTCACCATCGCACACAATGCAAGGTGTTCCTAAGATCCCCTTATTCAATTTCGGGCGGATCTAGGACACAGAGACAAAAACTTTATTTTATTAAGATGTCTTCTTATCACATCACCCAAATACAATTAGCTCTTAAAACTTAAGAGTGATTCTTTTTTTGATGAGAGATCAAACTTACTTTTGAAGTGACAAAAAAAAACTTATAAATCTTTTCAAAAGGTTGCACCAAACTCTCATTTCTTTAAATTGTTTTACATCTCAAAATTGTTCAAAATTTGTACTTCTTCACCCTTTTCAACTTCATTGATATGATATGGCCCACATGAATACAAACAAAACATGTCCATCTCATCAAATAGAAAATAGAAGAAATATAAAATTTCTAGATCGAAAATCAGAGAATGGTGTTGAAATCAAGCAAATCATTGAAGTTGATGAGGAGTCCAGGCCATGTCAATTGTTGGAAATTGAATGGTTGTTGAGACAACTAGAAACGAATTGTTGGACTCATGGGATTCTTTACATTGTATAGGTGGTGTTAGATTTATTTTCAGTGGTACGTGTAAATCCCATCAAGAGAAAATCAATTGCACTTCTTTGAGCATTCAGATCGGATTCAATGATATTAATCAGCAGTGTTAAAAATTAAAAGAATGATGGTTCTATATTGAATCATACATAGGTTTCAAACATTCTGAGTCTCCTTACCTAAAATCCCTCTATCAATATCTTCACTTCCAGCAAACGCATCTCTCTTTTAGGCAAGTGCATGGGGTCTATCTCATTTCCAGATGGGAAACTGTAGTCTGTAATGTGGCCGTAGAGCTTGGGTTTCCTCATCTATTGACTCATTTAGCTTCAAGTAAGGATGCAGATATACGTGAAGTAGCACTTCAAAGCCAAAATTAAGGCAATTTCTTCAAGATCACATAACTAATATCCGTTAGATGGCACCAGATGATTTAGGAGCAGCTAAGGAAGAAATACAATTGGTTGATTCTCTTTGGACAAAAGATCTAATTCCAATTATGTCAATCCATAATAAAATATTCATGGATATCTCTGTTCAAATATCTTATCATGAGCTGGATAGTTTGGAGCAGAACTCTGGAGATCGTGGGAGATCTGTCACAATTGATCACTGGAAAATCAATTGTGAACGCTGGAAAGAATAAATCTTCAATCGCTAAGATATGCTCACCCACGAAGAACAGGAGCAGGAAGACCATTGCTAAGAAAACGTTGAGGTTTTTGAAACCCTAATGTTGACTATTCCTCCATTCATTATCTGAGATTGCGTGAAGGATCGCTCCTTTCAATTGGCATGTGCAGTATGTGCACGTGGATTGTTGGGCAAATTTTTGAGCGATATTATTTGGTTGTCATTCTTCATGGAGATGAAGGTTCAGATCCATATTTACTTACCCAGATCATGTTCCAGCAATGGGCAACACACAACACAAAGTTCAAGATGAAGAATTTCCCATTAGATTGGGGAGCCTGTGAAGAATATTCCAAGAAAAAAACATACCATCAAACATTAAATATCATTAAAAAATCATGGAGGTGGGGTTTGATGATTCAGGGAAAGTCTGAGTGGTCTTTTTCATGTGCCCCCACAAATTCAAACTTGAGACTAGCTCCTAGATCTACACAGTCCACCCGGACAAGGACTCATTGCAAAATTCCCTACCCGGATTTTAGAATTGCAACTGTAAAATATGAAGGTAGCACTAGATCTTGACAGAAAATAGGAATTTATAGATTTGTAGAAAAATATTTTTCTACCAGATCTCACCTTTGATTATTGGGTAGATCCCATTTGCTCATTGTCGAGATCGTAAATTTCAAATCACGTCGCATATTTCATTGAGTTAGATCCAAGTCGCATCAAGAATAACAATGCAATGGTTCATGGCAGGCCTCCTTTGTCCTTTAAAACTTGGTCACATGTCTAAAGAAAATCAGATCTGCAAGATATCGTAGATCTAGTTCTCAAAAAACTCTTCGTCTTACACAATTACAATAATTCATTAGATCGCAACTCTGTTATATTTCTGACACCAATGAAATGTTGTTCTATCAACACCAACTATTCCTCTATTCCTCACTTGCACAATTATCATCGTTGCAACAACCAATTACACAGAGCGAAAATAAAAAAATATAGTCAACAAAAAATGAATTGTGGACCTACAATCACAGATATACATGCTAGGCAACTCCCAACAAGTAGCAGCATGGCTTCTTTGAATAAATCTGGACTCTTCTTGTGGATAGTAGGATAGCAGCATAGCATTCAATTTGAATCAAAACTTTAAACAACTAGACCATATTTGATTTCCCCGGATCTATTTTCTAGATGATGTAGCTTGTGTGCCAATTTCCTCCATGATGTTGTTGCACCTCACCTCCCATGGAAAAATACCATGGTGAAGCAATCAGGCCCTTAAGAACTATAAGAGCTCTAATACCAATTGAATAAATGGAGCATAAGAAAATTAGGACAAGAAGATTGGCGGAAAAGGCCTCAAGCCATAATTCTCAACATTGTATTCATCTTAATCATACCAATATATAATACAATAATGAAACCACCTCAATTGTTCTCATATCGACACCTCATCAGGAGATAAGGTAGGATGAGACAATATAGGAATCTAGAAACATACTTAGGATAACAATTATATCCTAGTATGTAAAATAAATATAGGTGGTATACTAAGACTTAATGATTGTATATGAGAAAGAGGCTAACATTGAGTCCTTTGACCCAATTATGATGGACGATGACCAGATCAAGCAGATCATGGTGAAAAATGTAAGGACGCGCAGTGGAGTACCCTACCAATACAAGGTGAACACCAAGAAGAGAGTCGTAGTCGCAAGGGAAGGCTTGGAAAGTGATGAAGAGGAGGTAGAGGATCTCCAGGTTGTGGATAAGATTGAGGAAATCTTGTGTGCAACATATGAGAGGAAGATGAGAGGTCCAAGAGTGGAACTAGAAGGCAACACTCCTATCCATATCAGTGTCATTGTGAAACCCCTAAACCCATGTGCGACTAATACACCA
The DNA here is from genome assembly GCA_032191745.1 of Picea mariana. NCBI lineage: Eukaryota > Viridiplantae > Streptophyta > Pinopsida > Pinales > Pinaceae > Picea > Picea mariana. The sequence continues at coordinate 139,970 of JASDQU010010588.1, read as the reverse complement.
AGAAAAACACCATCGTTTAGACAATCAGATTTTGGGAGAAGGAAGACAGCAGGAAGTACATCTACAAAAGATACAACAACTGGGGGAGCCAGTTCAGGAAGCAGTAGTCAAATATCTACACTGTGTAGAGGTACTAGTTCAACATTTAAGATGGCGGGACATGACCCAACCATCAGGTTACCAGAATTCAAAGGAGAAGCATCGAAGGACCCAGAGAAGCACCTGTTTATCTGTGAAAATATTTGGGAAGCAAAACAGATCAAAGACAAGGACACTAAAATTGCACAATTAGCTATCACATTAAGAGATCACGCACTGGATTGGTATATGAGATTAGCCACAAACAGTTCGCTAGGGACAGCGAGAATGGTTGGAGATATCAAGAAGTTGTTGATAAATGAGTTCTAGAAGCCAAGTTCAGAGGACCAATACATGAACGAGATGATAGAGATTAGACAAAAACTAGGAGAATATGTATGGGAGATTGACTAGATATTCAAACGACTGAAAGGAAAGATGAAATATGTCATGACAGATATGCAACATAGGCATATGTTTGTCAATTCATTATTACCACACTTGAAATATCCACTGCGACAATATAATTTTCAGATGCAGGAAGAGGCTCTGTAGGCATCCCTACATCTGGAAGAGAACCAATATCAGAAGATAGATCCAGTCATTGAGGAACTGAAGAAGGATCTGAAGAACTTAACATTCCAACTAAACCATAACAAGAACAAGGACAAAAGGGAAGTTTTTTTGTGTACCACATGTAGGATAGAAGGACTCCATAAGAATGAATGTCCAACATTCGCGCAGTACATGGTAGCAGGAATGCCAAATCCATTACCAATAGGAGGACCATGGTGCGAGATCTATAAGAAATAAGGCCACAATCCATATCACTTCCCAATGATGCAGAAGTACTAGACAGTACCGAAGAGCATGTATTGCAACTTTTTCAAGTCAGTATTCCATGATGACAAAGATTGTAGAACCATGGAGTTGATGAGAGAGAGAACATCAGATGCATATTGGGTACATGCATAAATTATGGTTGGGCAATCCGCACACTAGTTTAATCAAATACCAACCCAGTACAACACTGCACAGCCACAGTATAAAAACACACAACCACACTATAATACCACGAAGTGTAAACAAGTGCCTTAGTATAATGCATCACGAGGGGATCAAGCTGGATACAGAGGTAGAGGAAGAGCAAGAGGATTCTTTGGAAGAGGTATAGGACCAGTGTTATGTCACAATTGTCAACAACCAGGACACTATGCAAGAGAATGCCCACTTCCACCAATGACCCATATGTATTTCCGCGCATTGAATCATTACACTAAAGAATTTCCTATGCTATTAGAAAAGATTCACAAAAAGAGGAATCAAAACAATTAGAATGTTCAGTGGATTTCAACAGAAGCGAGGGATGAAGGAAGAAACATCAACATAGTTACACACGAAGAAGATAAAATATAAAGCAACGCAGTACAACAAGAGCCATAACAACACCAACGGGTGAAGAAGAATGTCGAACCAAGGAAGCAGGTTGATGCGTAGAACGAGAAGGAGATATTTAAGCAATCCATACAAGAATTATTGAAGCCATACATTGCGTCGACATCATCCGTGAAGAATAGTAAGGAGGTATCAGAGTATGAGATGCCTCCATCGTTGGATCACACCAAAGAAACACAACCCCTCGGAAAAGTAAGTACGATCAAAGGATTTTTGCAATCATGTTTAAAATTACTAAATGATCCATCCTCTGTCAAATTATTACAAAATATGGTATAAAGATGTAGCGTAGAGGCATAAGGAAAGTTAGAGAAAAAAATAATCAATCCCCTACATACAAGGAGGATAACAAGTAGGGAGTTCATGATGAATGCCAACATTGGAGATTTCAACATGGGAGATATTATACTGGATTTAGGATATGAAGTCAATGTATTACCCATGAAGACATGGAAATGTATGGGAGATCCCACATTAGGATATTCATCGGTTCAGCTGAAACTAAAAATTCAACACAGAGTTCTACCAATTGGAAGACTAAAAGGAATGACAGTAGACCTGGATGGAGTGCAGACTAAAGCCGACTTCGAAGTAATAGAGATAGTGGACGGAAGAACACCTTATCCAAAATTTCTCAGCTTGTATTGGGCATTTGATAACCAGGCCATAATCAACTTAAAGACGTGGAAAATGACCTTTGATTCAGGAGAATACAAGGTCATTGTGCCATTAGACCAATTGGAAGGGGAAAGGTTCGTAGAGCCTACTTGATTAGACCTAGAGGAAATTAGCCAGTTGTACAGAACAACTACACGAGATGAGGATTACATAAACCCAACTGTAGATGGGATACTCAGTTGGCGGAGCATCACCTCATGTGTGTCAGACTCAAATATGGGCTTAGAGAATTGGCAATAGAGGTTACATGAAGTTTCCACAAGAAGATGCGCAAGAATAGACCATGCAGTAAGATGGGTAGGTATGCAGATAAGGGAACCACATAGCTTCCATGGGATGAACAATCTAGAAGAATTCTTGACACGGTATGAAGATGAAGTGCTAGAGAATCAGAGACTCTTAGCACTAGATATATCACGCAAGGCGACACCTACGAGATGGTGGGGTGCGCACAAAGAAACAATCAAGGACTGGTACCAATGTAAGCGGTTACTACGCATTAGGTTTGGCGCAGAACAAGGAAGCCACCAATGGAAGAAATATGATGGACAGGGGGCACCAGCAGAGCACTTGAAGAAATGCATAACATTGTGGAAAATGACACCACTGGAGGAATGGTCTCACCATTTCGTACACACATTAGAGGGCATCCCAACAAACTAGTATACAGACCAAGAACTGCACAGAGGAACTACGATCTAGACAGTATTACAACAGAACTTTACAGTCACTTTCTCATTTGAGAATGAGAACCCCAACATAGATGCAGCACTGAAAAAAATAAGAGGGTTGATATTTATTAAGGAATTGTAATTTGAACTTATAACAGACGAACAACAGCAAAACAAACAGACAGTGAAAGAACTATTTTCATGTTTTAAGGCGATAGAGAAGTGGAGGTTCCACCTCTGGAATCAGAAGTGATTTCTGCAATGATCAAGGTGAATAAAGTCAACATCGGGACAATGGAGAATCCCAAAATGGCCAGCATTGGAGACTATTGGGATGAGAAAACAGTAGAAAGTATAACATAGTTACTGAGAAAATACAGCGACAGGTTCCCAACAACGTTCATAGAAATGAAAGGCATAGCAGGAGAGATAGGTGAAATGAAAATACCATTCATATCTTAGGAAATACCAATCAAACAAGGACCATATAGACTAAACCCAATATATAAGAAAAAATTCAAAGCTGAGATTGATAGGATGTTGGAGGCTGGAATCATAGAACCTATAGAAGAATCTGAATGGATAAGCCTGATGGTATTTTAGGAGAAGAAAAAAGGGGGGATAAGAATATGCGTCAACTTGAGAAAGTTGAACGATGTGTGCTTACATGACCCATTACCTACCCCATTCATATATGAAGTCTTAGAGAATGTAGGAGGATAGGCATCTTATTCATTCACCGACGGATTCTCAGGATACCATCATATCAAGATAACATCGGAAGATAGATACAAGACCACTTTTTTCCACGGAATGGGGATCATACTAGTATACAGTCATGTTGTTTGGATTGAATAATGCACTAGCAATATTTTCTAGAGTAGTCATAGATGCATTTAAAGAATTTATCCACCAGTTTCTAGAAGTATACCTGGATGATTGAATAGTTTATAGCCTATTGAAGGAACACGTCGAAGTCTTATGACTGATGTTAGAAAGATGAAAGTAGTGCCAAATATCATTAAATATCAAGAAGTGCATCTTTGGAACACCTTTTGGGATACTATCGGGCCATATAGTATGAAAGCAAGGTTTGCTAGTAGATCCTGCCAAGATTGTAGTAATTGTTAACCTGCCACCACCAAAAATAGTCTATCAATGAAGAGCAACATTAGAAAACACAGGATACTACAAGAAGTTTATAAAAGGGTATGCGCAGATCACTGTGCCAATGGAGAAATTTCTAAGAAAAGACACAAAGTTCTAGTGGAATGAGGACTGTCAACACGGTCTGGATACTCTGAAAGAGAAGATGGTAATCGCACCAATACTAGTATTCCCAGATTGGGAGAATACATTTCACGTACATTTATATGCATTGGCCATAACACTTGGAGCTATTATGGTGCAGCCGAGAGCAGGAGAATTGGACCATCCTATAACATTTTCTAGCAAAAAACTGTCAGAATCGGAGCAAAAATACAACACTACAGAGAGGGAAGGCCTAGCTATGGTCTATGCACTCCAAAAATTCAAACATTATTTATTAGGCAAAACATTTCAAGATGTTCACAGACCATTCAGTGCTCAAATACCTCATCAACAAGCCAATGTTGGGGGGGAGAATTTGCAGATGGTTATTGTTTTTCCAGGATTTTGACTTCGAAGTAATAGTCAAGCCAGGAAAGTTGAATGCAAGACCTAATCACCTATCAAGGATCACAAATGGGGAGGAACCTAAAAATCTAGAGGATAACTTTCCGGACACATAGTTATTTTCATTCCAGATAGTCGATGAATACTTCACAGACATCATCCATTACTTGAGTACAGGGACTACGCCATAGGAATACAACACCGCATAGAAGAAGAATCTGGTAGTCAAGGTTGCAAATTACCATCTAATTGCAGTACACTTATATAAAATGGGTGCAGATAACATCTTGAGAAGATGTGTGCTAGAACATGTAAGACCTATAATTTTAGCAGAATCCCATGAGGTAATAGCAGGAACACATTATGCAGGAAAATCTATCGTGCAGAAGGTATTGCACGCAGGACTATGGTGGTCGACCATGCACAAAGACTCAAAGGACTACTGCCAAAAATGTGTTGTCTGTCAAAGGGTTGGTAAATCGAATAGAAGGGACGATATGCCCCTGTGACCACAAGTAACTTTGCATGTATTTGAAAAATGGGAAATAGATTTTGTGGGACCAATTAACCCACCAACAAAAAGTTCAGGAGTGATGTACATTATCACTACAATGGAATACCTGACAAGATGGGCAGAAGAAGCACCAATAAAAGATTGCAGCATAGATACAACAACACACTTCATGTTCAAGAAAGTGATCACTATATTTAGTTGCCCGAGGATTTTGATGAGTGACCATGACACTCACTTCATTAATAGTACTATTAAGGCTATGACTGAGGAATTTGAATTTCATCATCAAAAGAGTACACCATATCATCCTCAAGAAAATGGAACAATGGAAGCCTTTAGCAATATCCTTGAAAATTCACTGACAAAGATCTGCAACGTTAATAGGGATGAGTGGGACTTGAATATACCTATGGTATTATGGGCATATAGGACCACATGCAAGAAATTAACAAGAAAAACACCATTCAAACTGGTGTACGGACAAGAAGCTTTGGTTCCATTAGAATTTTTGGTGCCTAGTATGTGCATAGCAGCAATTACAAACATGACAGAATGAGGCACAGTACAGGCAAGCCTAAATCAATTGATGATCATGGAGGAATATAGGATCCTAGAAGGGTTCCACTAGGAAGTCCAAAAAGCAAGAGACAAATCTTGGCATGACATACATATCAAGAGGAAGGGTTTCAAGGAAGGAGACATAGTCTTGATGTACGACAACAAATACCTTCAGCACCCAGGAAAACTCAGAATGCATTGGTTAGGACCATACAATGTAAAGACTGTCACAGATAAGGGAGTTGTATAGTTGAAAGATATAGGAGAAACATAACTCGGAGGGATGATCAATGGGATTTGACTGATGTTGTACAGGGACAGTCGACCCCCAGACATTTATAAAATAAAAAATAAAAAATAAACACAAAGGAGATACTGTGTCAAAAATACGAAAAAAGGCATATAGCAACGAGAAGAGAATGAGCACGCACACTTGGGAATGCCAGTGTGGTGGAGAAAAAGGCCAATGGTCACTACAAGTGGGAAAGCAAAAACAATGGGAAAGAAAGATATGGAAAACAACCGCCAACGAACGACAACTATCAAACTTAAATACCAAAATTGACTAACGGGATGCCACATTAATCGCACCAACTAGCAACGGCAAGAGAATTCAATAGCAAGTACATGGGAAGTGTTGATTCAATTAAAACGTCAATGAGGTAACGTATCCAAGAAGCTTCACAGAATTCCTATATAAACTAGTACATGGGACTAGGAAGGTTATTGTGCAAGTGATAAAAGTAGAGAGCAATAGATAATACAGATCCGAGAGCATAGTTTCCAAAGCTTATAGAGGCCACCATGTTCGGCAGACAACAACTTGAACACCATGACACCACCCAAACAAGGAGAACCGAACCAAATTGGTCGACGACCCCGAAGCAACGCCATAGCCTCATCGTAAGCACAAGGAAGAGAACAACAACCACTCCAACCTCCAAAAGTCGTCAATGTGGACGAAATCTCGTCGCCTGATATGACACTAGGAAGCCCCACACCTATTGTGGAGGAAACCCAACAGACAGCACTAGTGGGCATGGGCATGAATGTACCAAAAGGGGGACAGGAAAAACAAGTTGAGGACCAGACAATCATTCACACTTCAGAAACCATAAAGAGCGTCTGAGAGTTAATGGGATAGTCCCGAACTAGGAGAAAATGACCACGCTAGAAAAATTACACACAACCACGTTGGACCAGTCATAGGAGGGAACAGTGGAAGATGTCACTGGCCGACCAGATGAGTATGCAGAAGAGAAAACAATGGAGGTTGGAACCTCAAGTCAACCACCACAGTGGAAGGGAAATTAGGCAGTACCAAGGTCACCGTGCAAGCAAGTCACCACAGCCATTGTATTGTCACACATTCTGGAAGGGGTACATGTAGAAGAAAATATGTTAGGCTATGTGGAGAAATTGAGGTAATATGACCATAATGTGATGGAAATAGACAAGTTACCAGAGTTCGCCAAGAAATTCTACCTACAGAATGTGGGTATAGGACCCTTTGGAGAACCAATTATACAACTAGTCTAGTGGGCATCTGAACTAGCCAAAAACAGGATTCTAGGACTGTTGGACATCCTGCACTTTAGGAGGGGCCAATATGAAAACAACTATGTCAAGTGATGCAGGAGCATTGTTAGCAAAGCACACATGGAGAGACAACTCAGTGCCCTAGTGTACCTTTTGAATCATTTTGGAATCTTAAACACTAGTGTTTCCTGCAAATATTTTTGAATGGATTGAAAACTGAAGAAGATCTAAATGCTGGAATTTGAACGATAGCGAGAGATCTTGGAGTTTCACTCTTAGACTTTAATGTAACAGTGCTTGACGGGTAGTTATTTTTACTTCAAGAATATCGGTAGTCATAGGGAACCCTAGGAGCCCTCTGGTATAAGTAGAGGTGGTGTATGCCCAAATGAGGTTGTTGGAGATTAGGATATTGGATACGATGATAGCTGCAAAATTAGTAGGAGATTGTTGTGAATTAGTTGTTGTTGAGTTTTAGTTGTTTTTGTTTTATCATAGATGTAGTCATTTTACATTGAATGAAGATAAAAGAGAAATATTGATCCAAATGCATGGTTTTACTGTTGCTTAAATATTTTTTGTTATTTTATGTTTCGTGAATGTATGAGTTATACCATTGAATGTATGAATCTATGAAACATTAGATAATTTTCACTTGTTTCTCTCCCATGAGCTTATGTAAGGAGTGCATATTGTCAGCAAGGAGTGCATTGACAGAGTCTGATTCGACTCAAAACTCTGGAGAGATAACATGGAATTTGTATGGAGAATGTGCATATTGTCTACAAGGAGTGTGTTGACATAGTTTTTGAACCAGAATCTCAAGAGGAGTAGCTCAAGAGGTTTCTTGCATAATTGTGTGTGAAGGTATGTTGCAAGGCGTGCAAAGATCCAAAATCTGACTAAGTGTCAAAGAAAACCCTTTAAAGAGTTAAAGGTTTGGAGTAAGAAAAGATCTGAAGAGTTAACGAGAGAAATCTTCAACAGACAGAAGGCTTTAAGGTTTTTTCAAAGCGACAATCAAGGTCCACCCAGAAGAAGCGGAATCATTCTAGACTTTCTGATTTGGGAAAGTTTGCATGGTGGTTAGCCATAAGTTCTTTTTGGAATTCATAAATGAGAAGGTTTGGGGTGTTGAAGGGTGAAAAATGTCGAATTTTGAAGTTGCAAAGAGATCCCAACCATCGATCTGGAAGGACATGCATCACCAGTTCATGAGATTTAGAGAATATCTGAGGGGAAAGAGAGGTGTTGTTGGGTATTCTACCCTACGGACTAATAAGCTAGGTTTCTAAGCTTATAAGCAGATCATGACCCTCAAGACTTAACTTTTAACCTTCTACCCGAATCTGAAACCCCGATGTTCACATGCACACAAGAGAAGAATGAACCAACCTTTTTCCGGGCGGCTGAAGTA
>JASDQU010010588.1:84629-121652 GCA_032191745.1 Picea mariana | reverse complement strand
TAATAAAACAGACTAAAGCTAATTTCAATCAATGTAAAAGCAATTATTCAAAGAATATGAAGATATTATAATGAAAATAAAACCATTTTACTCACAGGACAAAAGTCATTAAGCAACCTGGAATTTCATATTCTTCTTTGAAAATACTCGTCCATTCTCCCAAAGATTCCAACCATCTATTACTCCATTTGAAAAGAAGAAAAGTTTACAAAATAAATAATATGCAAAAGAGAAAGGATTAAAATCCTCCTCTCATTTTTTTGGATCTCCTTGGCTCTAAACTTTCTCATATATTTATACAATGAGTGAACAGTCTGGGAGTCACTAATAATTTTCGTCACCTGAAATTTGTCTCATAAATATACACAAATATCTCTCAAATCGTGCATTTTTTGGGGAAACTCTCAATTTGTAGGGTAAACGGGTCCATTTGGGAAATGGGTTTTCAATCATTTCTTCAAATTCCTCATGGTTTAGCTACAATGAGTCCTGCAAAATCATGTGTCTGATCTTGACGTCTTTCCAAATTTTATCTGATGTTGCTCATAAAATTATTTGTAGCAATCCAATATTATTTTTGGATCAATCATATTGAACGTATTTGGATAATAAAATCAAGCCATGATCATATCCGTACCAAATAACCGATAATAGAACCCTGTGAAACAAAAAGAAAACTAAATTAATAACCTAAAAATTGTGAATAAAACAAAATCTAGAGCAATAAAATAAAAAATAAATTTAAACTGAATATAAGTTCTAAACAAACATTGTTTATAATTTCCTCTCAAATATGATCTTAAAATTCTAGAAGCTTCGTTAATGGAGAAGAGAAAAATATTAATTTTGTTTTTTGACAAAATCAAACAAATGATAGATAATTATTTTTTTATTATTATTATTTTTATTTTGAAATGAGATGCAAAATGAAAAAAGAATTTAATTAATTAATATCACCAAATGATTTTATGAAAATGAAAAACCAACCAAGATATTATTTGATGAAGTATTGAACACATTATTCAAAATAGTCAAACTTGTTAATAAGCAAAAGAAAGAACACATAATCATAATTTAAACGAAAGTAGACAGTTGATAAAAATTAACATTTTTGTTTAAATTGAGATTTCTATGCTCGTTTCTAAATTTTGACATATACTCCTGTAATTAATGTCTCATACTATAGTGAATGTCTTAAATTTTGTCTCAAAGCAAGCCAATGTATGGAACTATTTGAAAATGTTGATTCTGTAGCTCATCATAATTATCAAGATTCTAATAGAGGCCCTTTAAATTTTGTAAAAATTTAGGGGGATTTGTTGGGCGGCAACAAATGGCGACTTACTAGGTGAAGCAGTTATCTTTGATCTAGTAAGATTTCATCTCAGAAAGAAAATAATAAGACTTGAAAAATGATTTAAGCTCCCTGAAATAAATTCACTCTGAGACCATATAGTATTAGGATAAGCTCAATGTCATAATCAGACAATAGAATTTTCTTTGCATGGGATTATAACCTGAAATAATGTCTTAATCAAAGAGTGACGATGTTTATAAAAGAACTTTAATACCATTGACAGAGCTACTGCTGCCAGCAAACGTCCCTAGCCTCGGCAAGGATGTCATTTAACCCACTCAAATGTTTTAGTCCCATCCAATAGTTGTATCCACATGATGTATACTTCTATAAAAGTTAACTTAAAATAATATATCTACTACCTCTCAACCCGACATTTCAGTACCCAGACAAAGTTGTCTTGGTATCATGTGTGCATTTACCTGCTGTCAGAGAGCCTGTTTAGTACCCTGACGGGTTTACACACACTTCCCACACATAAGTGCTTTCAACCCTCTTGTGACACTTTTAAATAGTAATACAATTATAGATTTATTGATAACAAAGAGAGCGGGGTGATATTGGAGGTTAATTGCAATACAGGTGAATAGTTGATCAAGTTATTTATTTACTTTCAAAAATGGAATTTTTATCATAGTTTAGAGATTTTAGATTTCCTTTAAGAAATCATCTAGAGAATGGGGAAGCACTTAAAAGTGATTCCTTAATAATATGGATGTGTAAAAAGTTTAAAGATCATTGTAATTCTCAAATATTTAAACCACATCTCTAGTGTAATACTCTAGCAAAGACAATGAGGACAAAATGAAAGTGACAATTGACTTAAAAATCAATTCTCTGAGCTATATCTTAATATCAAGACCTTTTTGAATTATTTCAAATTGCTTGAAAAACATAAGTCTTAAAATAAATGCTTCCTTCGACAATAGCTTTTTGATTAGAGATATGTTGATTCAAAAATAAAGATAAGAAGAAAATTCATTCAAAGCAATCAAAGAAAACAAAAAAAAACACACAGCAAACCAAATAAAATTTTATTAATGGGATTCAAAATCGGAAATACACAAAATCAAAACAACAAAAGAAAACTTTTCAGGATACGATTTTGGCCAAAGATAAACTTGATCTTTTGGATTCACTAACATCTCAGTGTAAAATAAAGGAAGAACTAAATCATATAAAATATCATGTGCGAGAAAGTTCTTTTCTTAAGATAGTGATACATGAGATGCTACTTTGACTAAGCATTATTATTAAAAATAAAAGAGACTAAAAGAAAATAGAAAAATCATTATTAAGATGAGTGTAGTCCTACTCATGGCACCTTGGGTTAGGGTCGAATTAATAGTTCAAATTTACTTATCTCTTTACTTTCCATTTAAAAAATTTCATAATGATACTACGTTTATGAAAAGAAGAGAGAAAAAGATTTAAAGTGGACTTCCCTGACAACATTCATATTATGGTTCTCTTGGTGTACCCACTTGTGTTCATAACTGCATTATTACACAAAGAAATATTAAGAAAGAAAACTAAAGGAAACCTACTCCTAAACCTACTCTAAACTACTAAATAGATCAGAACGCTAAGTAAAATCGTATTTCCAATATAGCCACAAGAGCATCTTCAATCCTGCAAAAGGCATAGAAAGTCAAAAATCATAATAAAAGAATGTAGTATTTGCAGATACAAAAGAAATATGTCATGCTTACCTCCTATATATTCTTTTAAAAACAAAACAAACATGACCTTACCATTATTTTGAAACTTCTTGATGTATGAATCCTCCAACCATTCTGCAATCTGGTCATGATATGGGTCATATTGGCATGGAAGAGTGTAAGTAAGTTTGGAAAACTTGTCAATATTATGGAGACCTGACATAACCATCAACCAAGGCTAAACTGACCCATCCTCCTGGCAATTCTCCAAGTGTTCATCAATTTCTTCAAATGAAGGATCTAAAAGAATCATGTCATGCTTACTTCCTAGATATTTAGGTAAAAACAAAGCAAGCACAACTTTATCTTTATTATGAAGATTTTTCATATACGAATCTTCAAGCCATTCTAAGATATTTTCATAAAAATTAAGATACAAACTATGATTTTGATGAAATGGATATATCAATGGGGAACACATCATAAGAGGATTCATGACATCAATTGATGAAACTATTGGTTTGAATGCTTCCTTTGATGAGATTGATCGTTTCAAAATGTGAAGCATAAACATTAAAATTCAAGCTAACCAAAGAACGAATATGCAATGTAGAATATTTGATATCCATAAGAATGAGTGCATTGTCTTTTTCAAAAATAAATCGTGTAAAATCATCTTGCAACGTGTATTTTTCCCATGCAAATGATGAAAGTGAAAGAGCATCAAATCCAAATTCATAAATGTTATGTTTGGAATTAATTTCACCAAATTCTGGCATATTGAAAAGATTTGATTGTGATGGCAAAAGAGTAATATATTGTGGGTAAATTATCAAGTCCACCAGAATCTAAGAAGAGATTGGGATATAAAGAGTAAAAGGAATCATAAATGAGTACATGAAAAAAAATATCTTGAGCTATGATATTCTCAAGACATTCATCTTTACTTTCCTTAAAACTTTCGCTCTGATTTGGTGATATATTCTTCAACATAATATGATCATCTAAATTTGTCTTCTATATGATAGATAATTCAAAACATTCATGACAAACATCTAATTTTTCCCATGGATAATGTATGATTTGTGGATGAAGGTTTAAGGTTTCTTCTTCCAATTGTTGATCTACATCTCTAATCAGTTTCATTGGAATGTTAGAATGCATAAAATCATTTTCATCATTAAAGTGTTCTTCAATAACTGAATTTAAGTACTGATTAGAGCAAGAGTTAGGAGAATATGGACATTCATCTTGACCCAACATCAAATCTTCTTCCACGATGGTCAAGGACTGATTATACAAAGATTCATAGGAAAAACCAATTTGATTGTCAGTAAGAACATTTTTAATAGATTCTACCTCCCTTGCTTGTTCAAAATTTTCGGATGGATTCCTTTCATCCTCCGAACAAAATTCTTCTCGCAATTGAGTGGTAGGATTTGCAACCAATTCATCATTCTCTATTGAATGTGACTGGATGAAAGAGATGAAAGCATCATAGAGGAGATTTAGTACAAATGACATGTCATCAAGATTAAATTTACAAAAAACATGATAGATTCTTGTTGAAAAGTCTTCTGGAGATGAATTGTCATTGATTAGTAGAGTCTGAAATTCTTCACATAGTTGATTGTAATCATATTTTTCAAAAGAATCTAAAAATTCATTTACAAACTGAAACTAATCAATAATGTAATATGTTGGAAAAGACTCAAACCAATGTTTAATCCGACCCCTGAAAGTAAAAGCAAACAATCTGCACAAAACCTTTAAATCGGAAATAGCATGCTTGATGCATTTACACCAAAACTTGTTAATATGGTCTTTTGCAAATACATTCCCCCCACCATCAAAGGTGATNGGTAATGAGAAGTGGAAAGCATGTTCCAACACAATGATTTGGGGAGCCATGGGAAATTAATTAAATTCAAAACAAAGACTCATATAAGGCCAGCATGTCAGTCTGGCCTACATTCTAGTGCATTTCAAGATGACACGAGAGAAAAATTTATAAATCTTGAATTATGACAGGCTGAGGGGTAAAACAATTAATCATTAAATTTACCTCAGCCCTCCTTCTAGTGCCATTTGTTGATGGGAAAATTTGGCATGCCATCAACTAGAAGAATAGACCCGGTCCGGGGTTGTCTAAATAACCCAAGCCATTTGTTGTAACCTATTCTGACAGGTTTAATGGCTCTGTTATCCAACTAGGGTCCTAAAGATAGAAAAATAAAATAAACTAACTAAAGCAAATATTATAACAATCGGCACAATAATTACAAATATTTATCTAAGAATGTGAACATACAAATGATTATGAACAGTTTATATAAAGTTTACAAGGTTTGCATGAAATCTTGCGAAAATGATTATTTGATAAAGTTTTTGAATCAAATATGAACAACACTTATTTTTGGCCTTTTTTTAAAGATATTAAACGAATAAACACTAAATGAATATGATTGAAACAGTGACACAAAAACAGTCAAAGCTAATTAATGTAATCATCGTTTCATTCATAAACAATTTAACTAAATAACACACAGAATAACTTGTAGCTAATTAACGAAAATGGTATTATCTTTCTGTGTTGTATGAGCTCCTACCTATACTGTTGTTAAGGGAAACCTATAACAGAACAATACTAGCACTTCCAGAATACATTCAAAGAAGTATTTGATATTGGAGTAAATTAATAACAACAGGAAGACAACTAATTAAAAATCATGTGATCTTAAGATAATCTATATTTAAGAACGAAAGAAAACTCAATTCTGAGTATTGATATTATCCATCATTTAACATTAGAAATCAATTCCACAATAATCAAATGATCGATTGATCACACATAAAAAATGGAATAAGAAATTATGGATAGCATATAGCATTTAACAGTATGAAAACACCATATGATGACAAGCTAAAGCTAAAATTAACCATAATAACATTCTCATAATACAACAGTAATGAAAGAATGAAATGAAATAAGCATCAGTGCCAGGGATGATTTTAAGGATGGAAATTTATTTTGAAATGTAGAAACCTTGGCGAATCTTACTAATCCTTCATATGCCAACTATAAATGTTTGGCAATATTTTTGTAAAAATATTCAAATTTCTAAGGAATTTATATAGTTTTTATAAAATTTGGGCGATTTTTAAGGTAAAATAATTTTATCCTATAGAATTTGGGCAAATCATTTTTAAAATAGTGAATCTCATTTTTGGAAAAACCATGGAAAATTAGCCCATGAGTGAAATTTAGCCCCTAAAATCATCCCTAAGCATCACATAGGTCTAAAGCCAAAGATGAATTTCTTTCCCATATTCTTTCTCAAAATCACATGCCCATAGTGTAGTCCTGGAAGAATTGTTTTGGGATAATAGACTCTTAAAGATAAAAAAACAAAATTAATACATAAATGATAGCAATTAACCATGTATTGATAAAACAAATTAAACCTAATTTAAATCAATGCATAATCAATTATTCAAAGAATATGAAGATATTATAATGAAAATAAAACCATTTTACTCACAGGACAAAAGCCATTAAGCAACCTGGAATTTCATATTCTTCTTTGAAAATACTCGTTCATTCTCCCAAAGATTCCAACCATCCGTTACTCCATTTGAAAAGAAGAAAAATTTACAAAATAAATAATATACAAAAGAGAAAGGATTAAAATCCTCCTCTCGATTTCTTGGATCTCCTTGGCTCTGAACTTTCTCATATATTTATACAATGAGTGAACAGTCTAGGCGTCACTAATAATTTCCGTCACCTGAAATTTGTCTCATAAAGATACACAAATATCTCTCAAATCGTGCATTGTTTTGGGAAACTCTCTACATGGAAGGTAAACGGGTCCATTTGGGAAATGGGTTTTCAACCGTTTCTTCAAATTTCTCATGGTTTGGATGCAATGAGTCCTACAAAATTGTCTTTCTGATCTTGACGTCTTTCCAAATTTTATCTACTGTTGCTCATAAAATTATTTGTAGCAATCCAATATTATTTTTGGATCAATCATCTTGAACGTATTTGGATAATAAAATCAAACCATGATCATATCCGTACCAAATAACTGATAATAGAAACCTGCGAAACAAAAAGAAACCTAAATTAATAACCTAAAAATTGTGAATAAAACAAAATCTAGAACAATAAAATAAAAAATGAATTTAAATTGAATATAAGTTCTAAACAAACATTGTTTATAATTTTCTCTCAAATATGATCTTAAAATTCTATAAGCTTCAAGTTAATGGAGAAGAGAAAAATATTAATTTTTTTTTTACAAAATTAAACAAATGATAGATTATTATTATTATTATTATTATTATTATTATTATTTTGAAATAAGATGCAAAATGAAAAAAGAAATTAATTAATTAATATCACCAAATGATTTTATGAAAATGACAAACCAACCAAGATATTATTTGATGAAGTATTGAACACATTATTCAAAATAGTCAAACTTGTTAATGAGCGAAAGAAAGAACACATAGTCATAATTTAAACGAAAGTAGACAATTGATAAAAATTAACATTTTTGTTTAAATTGAGATTTCTATGCTCGTTTCTAAATTTTGACATATACTCTTGTAATGAATGTCTCATACTATAGTGAATGTCTTAATTTTTGTCTCAAAGCAAGCCAATGTATGGAACTATTTGAAAATGTTGATTATGTAGCTCATCATAATTATCAAGATTCTAATAAGGGCCCTTTAAATTTTGTAAAAATTTAGGGGGAGTTGTTGGGGCCCAACGGAATGTTATGAACAAAAACTTCCTCCAGTTTTCAAAAATACATCCTCAACTGCTCATAACCCAAGTTTTAAATTAGTGACTCAAAACTGACAGAATAACTCTGCACAATTTAGCCTCTACCAGAATATTACGCAGCGCCTATAGGTAGCGCCCGACTGTGTTTTTGCATGCAATTCGGTAGAATAAATCCGTGGGTGCTCTGATGTTTGAACTTGGATATTGGAAATAACTCAATATAATTTCAATTTTCCCCAAAACAAATAAAAATCCCATAACAATTCTATTCATTTGCCAAAATGAATAATGAAATGTAGATTTTGTTCTCTGTGAAATATTAGGTAGAACCTGTAGGTAGCGCTACTTATGCAACGTTGAGGCATAAACCAATATTGTGCTAACACCATGGAGCACGATACTTTTTGTTTGGGTCCTCTTCAGAACCCAAGAACAAAAGGGCGAATGCATCCATATTTGAAGGATATCACAACGACCTACAGGAGAGCACTGCCAACACTTGGAGAGTGACACTGGAAGTAATCACACAGTATCAGGGCATATGCAACTTCAAATCCACTAGACATGCAATGTGGATCCAGGAACGGAAATATATTGACAATCAATGGCTACAACTGCGCTACTGCATCAAGGAGGTGGACATAGATATGGCCATTAAGGATTGGGATGAAAACTACAGAATTCCAATCCTCAATTGAGAAATACCCATAGAAATGGAGGAGGAGGAGGTAAGACAAGAGAATACACCTTCCAAAGAGATAGCAGTGCTCAAGAAACCAAGGATANTCCAAGAAAGGCACCCAGCCGGGGAAGAAGAACAACACATAGGTGCCACATGTGCAAGAGAAATAGACTGAGATAGCACAGGGATTGTTGGAAGCAGGCCAAATCAGAAAATAAAGGATATTTTTGGAAGAAAGGCATGCACAAGGAAAGCGACAGCTGGAAGGAAGAGCAGCATGCGTACATGCATGGAAGACCTAATGACATTAGGGTTAGGGTTTTTGTAATACATTGTAATGGTTGATGAGCCAAAAACGTATATATATAGAGAGATACCTAGGAATTAGTTTTCCATTATGAAAGAATGCTTCGAGAGAGAGGGAGTAGTTGTTCAGTCTGAAGAGACGATGGGAGGAAGGAGTCTTGTTTTGATAACTAGTTTGTAATACTCTGTCATACAACCTAATTTTGTAAATTTGTTGAGTTGTAGAGGGCCAGAAGGGGAGATCTCGAGGGTTATATCACAGGCTTAGGAGCCTAGTGTGATCTAGTCTTCCTCATAATAGATCTCGACCTGACTGAGGATGAGTTGTAAAGAGTGTGGCATTGTAATTTTGGAACTACCATAATAGAAGAGCTTGAGATCTAGATCTTTGTGGATGTAGCCCAGGAGGGAGTGAACCACGGTAAAACTCGTGTTATGCTATTGAATACTTGTGTCTCTTTTACTATTTATGAGTCAATGTTAGCATGATGAATGAATGAGATACCGATTTTGATTACATTATATGCATAATTGGGAATGACAGTATATTGCTTTAATAAGTTAAATAGAATTCTCTGCGCACCCTTCTAAGATATCCATTCAATCCTGGACTGCAAACACTTGAGTATTGCAATCACCCATTAAGATTATCTCGAGTGAGACTACGCACTGCACTCTGTGTACTACGTTTCCTTCTAGTTTACCAGGAGGGCTGATAGTTTTAAAGGCTTTGTTGGAACCCCAGTAGACTTGAACGTGGGTCAATCATGTTAAAGGTATAGCTCAGAGACACAAACCAACAAATGGTTCTGTTGCCGGTTGGAACAACATAGGATTGAGTGGATGTGATTTGGTGATGATTTGTTAAATGGATGTAATATTGGCAAAAGGCAGGTCAAAACAATACCTAATTAGATGACAAGAAGGTGATGAGAATGCGCCACTAGAAAGAGATGTTGAGACCGTGTAATCCCACAAAAGAAGAGATTGAAAGATGGATTAAGACAAAGGAGCTAGAGTTTGCACAGAAAGATAACAGAAACCCTAGAGTAACACTGCGCAAATACCTTGTGAATTATGTGTTTATCGATCTGCATGAAGTAGTTTTCTGTGACTTTCCATAGTTATTGTAGTAGTGGATATTGAGGTTGAAGGACAACCACACAAAAAACCGGATCCGACAATTAGAGTGGACCTCAGTTCAGATTGAGCAGTTACAGCAGGTGAATAAAAAATTCACCTGCACAGTAGATTTTTGGCTCGACCGTATTGTAGCAAGCTTTATAACAGAATTTGCAGCAGACACTGCGAAGTCGTACAGCGCAGTGGAGCAAGAGTTTAGAATCACACCTCAAGGAAGGTATATTAGATCGTTGTATACTTCTATTAATATATTTCTCTATAACAAAGGTGTAATGACAATGGAATCAAACAACTAAACTTCCTTGTGTGTATGGGGGAAGGGGGGAAGCACTGATAGAACAAGGAGAAATGGATAAAGGAAATAAGGAGAAATCCCTCGACCCAATCATGATGGACGACGACCAGATCAAGCGGATCATGGAGACAACGGGAAAGACACGCAGTGGAGTACCCTACCAATACAAGGTGAACACCAAGAAGAGAGTCATGGCCACAAGAGAAGGCTTGGAAAGTGATGAATAGGAGGTAGAGGATCTTCGAGCTATTGAGCAGACTGAGGAAATCTTGTGCGCAACATATGAGAGGAAGACGAGAGGTCCAAGTGTGGGAGTAGAAGGAAACAATCCTATCCATATTAATGTCAGTGTGGAACACATAACCCCATGTGCGACAAACATACCAAAAAGAACACCACTATTTAGACAACCGAATTTCCGGAGAAGAAAAACAGTAGGAAGTACATCTACCGAGGGAACAAAAAATGGGGGAGCCAGTTCAGGAAGCATTATTCAAGTATCTACACCGCCCATAGGTAGTAATTTAGCATTCAGGATGGAAGGACATGATCCCACCATCAGGTTACAAGAATTCAAAGGAGAAGCATCGGAGGACGTGGAGAATCACTTGTTTATTTGTGAGAAGATCTAGGAAGAAAAACAGATCACAGATGAGGACATGAAATTTTCACAGCTAGATATCACACTAATGGATCACGTACTAGATTGGTATATGATTTTAGCCACAAACAATCCACCGGGGACAAGTAGAATGATTGCGGATATCAATAAATTGTTGATAAATGAGTTTCAAAAGCCAAGTTCAGAGGACCAGTACATGAACGAGATGATAGAAATTAGACAAAAACCATGAGAATCCATATGGGATATTGACCAGAGATTCAAGCGATTGAAAGGAATGTTGAAATATCTCATGACAGATATGTAGCACAAGCACTTGTTCGTCAATTCACTATTACCACACTTGAAATATCCAGTGCGACAACAAAAGTTCCAGACACAGGTAGAGGCTCTGCAGGAATCCCTACAACTAGAAGAAAACCAATATCAGAAGACAGATCCAACCATCAAAGAGTTGAAGGAGTATTTTAAGAACTTAATGTTCCAGCTAAACCAGAACAAAAGTAAGGACAAACGAGAAGCCATTTGGTGTACCACGTGCAAGACGAAAGGACACCATAAGAATGAATGTCCAACATTCGCGCAGTATATGGCAGTAAGGATGCCAAATAAGTTACAAACAAGAGGACTATGGTGCGAAATCTATAAGAAACAGGGCCATGATCCATATCACTGCCCAATGATGTAGAAATACCAGACAATCCCAAAGAGTTCATATTGAAACCTTTGCAAGTCACTGGGCCATGATGGCAAAGGTTGCAGAACTATGGAATTGATGAGAGAGAGGACATTTTATACATATAGGGTGCAGGTAGAAATGATGATCAGCCAATCTGCACCTCAGTTTAACTAGGTACCATCCCCATACAACATTGCACAACAGTAGTATAATATTACGCAACAACCATATAATATCGCTCAGCCTCAGTACAATACCGCAAAGTACAATCAAGCGCCTCAGTATAACACGTCGTGAGGGGATCGAGTTGGCTACAGAGGCAGAGGACAAGCAAGAGGAGGCTTTGGAAGAGGTAGAGGGTCAATGGTATGTCACAATTGTCAACAACCATGACACTATGCAAGAGAATGTCCACTTCCACCAGCAACTTGTATGTATTGTCGCACATTGGATCACGACACGAAAGAATGTACTACATTATTAGGGAAGATATAGGAAAAGAGGAATAAGAACAATTAGAATGTTCAATGGATTTCATCATAAGCGAGAGATGAAGGATGAAACATCAACATCATTACACGCGGAGGAGATAAACAGGAAACAACGCAGTCCAACAAGAGTCGGTACAACACTAATCGTTAAAGAATAATGTCGAACCAAGGAGAAGGAGAAGAAGATATTTAAGCAAGCCATACAATAATTTGTGAAGCCATACACCATGTCAACCTCAACCACGCAGAAAACTAAGGAAGTGACAGAGTATGAGATGCTTCCATTGTTGGTTCATACCAAAGAAATGCATCCTCTGGGACAAGTAAGTACAATCAAAGTCTTTTTGCAATCATGCGTAAAATTACTAAATTATCCATCCTCTGTCAAAATATAGAAAAATATATAAGAAAGATGTAGCATAGAGAAAGAAGAAAAACTAGAACAGAAAACAGTCAATCACCTACATACAAGAAGAAGAACAAGTAGGTAGTTCAGGTTGAACGCCAACATTGGATATTTCAACATGGGAGATATTATATTGGATCTAGGATCCGAAGTCAATGTATTACCCAAGAAGACATGGAAATGTATGGGGGATACCACATTAGGATATTCACTCGTTCAGTTGAAATTGGAAAATCAGCACAAAGTTCTACCAATAGGGAGGTTGAAAGGAGTGACAGTAGATCTGGATGGAGTGCGCACTAAAGCTGACTTCGAAGTAATAGAGATAGTGGATGACACAACACCATATCCAAAATTACTAGGTTTGGATTGGGTGTTTTATAACCAGGCCATAATCAACTTAAAGACATGGAAAATGACATTTGATTCAGGAGAATACAAGGTCATTGCGCCATTAGACCCATCAGAAGGGGAAAGGTTTGTAGAGCCTACTTGGACGAAATTAGGTAGTTGTACATAACAATTGTGCAAGATGAGGATTATGTAAACCCAAATGTAGATGGGATACTCAGTTGGCAGAGCATTACTTCATGTGTGTCAGACTTAGATACAAGTTTAGAGAACTGGAAACAGAGGTTACACGAAGTTTCCACAAACAAATGTGCAAGAATAGACCGTGCAGTAAGATGGGTAGGTACGGAGATAAGGGAACCACCCAGTTTCCTCGAGGTAAACGATATAGAATCATTTTTGACACATTACTAAGATGAAGTGCTAGAAAACCAAAGACTCTTAGCACTCGATATATCACTCAAGGACACACCTACAAGATGGTGGGGCACACACAAGGAAAAAATCAAGGATTGCTACCAATGTAAGTGGTTACTGTGCATAAGGTTTGGCACAGAATATAGAAGCAACCAGCAGCAGAAGTACAATGGACAGGGGGCACCAGCAGAACACTTGGATAAGTGCAGAGTGTTGTGGAAAATGACACCCCCAGAGGAATGAACTCATCATTTTGTACATACCTTAGAGGGCATCCTAGCAAACTGGTATACAGACCAGGAACTATAAAAAGGAACTACGAGTTGGCTAGTATTGCAGCAAAACTTTACAGTCATTTTCTCATTCAAGAATGAGAACCCCAACATAGATGAAACACTTAAGCATATAAGAGGGGTCATATTCATTAAGGAACTCGAAGTCGAACTCATAACAGAGGAACAACAATGGAACAGACAGACAGTGAAAGAACTATTGTCATGCTACCATGTACAAGAAGAAGTACCAGAGGAATATGACCCGCACGATATCCAGATCGTGGAAGATGAAGGAAAAAGAGAAGTGGAAGGCCCGCCTCTAGAATCTAGAGTAATTGTTGTGTCGATTAAGGTGAAGGAATAACAAAGTTACTGCGCGAGTACATCGACCTGTTCCCCACAAAATTCACATAAATGAAAGGCATAGCAGGAGATCTAGGTGAAATAAATATACCACTCAGAGCTGAGGCAAGACCGATCAGACAGTGACCATATAGACTAAATCTGATATATAAGAAAAAAGTCAAAGTTGAGATCGATAGGATGTTGGAAGCTGGAATCATAGAACCAGTAGAAGAATCTGAATGGATAAGATCGATGCTAGTTCAGGAGAAAAAACAAGGAAGGATAATAATATGCATCAACTTGAGGAATTTGAATGATGTGTTCCTACATGACTTGTTCCCTACACTCTTCACGGATGAGGTGTTGGAGAACGTAGGAGGACAGGAAGTTTATTCATTCACTAATGGATTTTCAGGATACCATCAGATCAAGATAGTGCCAGAAGACAGATACAAGACCGCGTTTGCTACAGAATGGGGATCCTACCAGTACATGGTCATGTCGTTTGGACTGAAGAATGCACCAGCAATATTTTCCAGAGTAGTCATAGCTGCATTTAAAGAATTTATCCACCAGTTCCTAGAGGTATACTTGGACGATTGGACATCCTATAGTCTATTGAAATACCATGTAGAGGTATTTTGACTGTTGTTAGAAAGATGCAGGCAGTGCCATATATCATTAAACATCAAGAAGTGCATCTTCAGAACATTGTTTTGGATACTATTGGGCCATATAGTATGCAAGCAAGGTTTACAAGTAGATCCTGCAAAAATTGCAGTAATCGTTAATATGCCACCACCAAAAATAGTTCTCCAACTAAGAGGAACATTGGGACACACAGGATACTACAGAAAAATTATAAAAGGGTATGCACAGATTACCACACCAACGGAGAAACTGCTAAGGAAAGATACAAAGTTCCAGTGGAATGAGGAGTGTCAACACGGTCTAGATGCGCTGAAAGAAAAAATGGTCATCACAACAATACTAGTATTCCCAGACTAGGACAAGACATTCCACATGCATGTCGATGCTTTAGCCATAACACTTAGAGCTATTCTGGTGCAGCTAGGAGAAGGAGAATTAGATCATCCTATAGCATTTTCTAGCAGAAAACTATTAGAATCATAGCAGAACTACAACACTGCGGAGAGGGAAGGCCTAGTTATGGTCTACGCGCCACAGAATTTAAAGCATTGCCTACTTGGAAAACATTTTATGATGTTCACAGATCATTCAGCAATACCTAGTAAACAAGTTAATGTTTGGGGGGAGAATCTGTCGATGGTTACTACTGTTTCAAGAATTTGATTTTGAAGTAATATTCAAGCCAGGAAAGTTGAACATAGGACCTGACCACCTATCAAGGGTCATGAATAGAGAAGAACCTGCAAATTTAGAGGATAACTTTTCATACGCACAGTTATTTTCAGTTCATATCATTGATGAATACTTCACAGACATCATTTAGTACTTGAGTACATGAACTACATCACAGGAATACAACACCGCATAGAAGAAAAACCTAGTAGCCTGGGTTGCATGCTATCAACTGATTGCAGGACACTTATACAAATTAGGCGCAGATAGCATCTTGAGAATATGTGTGACAGAACATGAAATACCAAGGATCCTAGCATAATCCCATGAGAAAATAGCAGGAGGACACTACGCAGGCAAAGTTATCGCGCAGAAGCTATTGCGTGTAGGACAATGGTAGTCGACCATTCACAGAGACTCAAAAGAGTATTGTCATAAATGTAATGTATGTCATAGGGTTGGTAAAATGAATAGAAGGGATGAGATGCCCTTGCGACCACAAGTAAATTCACAGGTATTCGACAAATGGGCAATAGATTTTGTGGGACCAATTAACCCACCTGCCAAGAGGACAGGAGAAAGGTACACTATCACCGTGACAGAATACCTGACAAGATGGGCAGAAGCAGCACCAGTCAAAGATTGCAGTGCAGAAACAACAACACACTTTCTATTTGAGCAAGTGATCACTAGATTTGGTTTCCCAAGGAATTTGATGAGCGACCAAGGCACTCACTTCATTAAAAGAACTATTAAGGCTATGACTGAGGAATTTGAAGTCCATCATCAAAATAGTACACCATATCATCCACGAGTGAATGGAACAGTAGAATCATTTAACAAAATCCTTGAAAATGCATTGACTAAGATATGTAACGTTAATAGGGATGATTGGGACCTAAAAATACCAGCATTATTGTGGGAATATAGGACCACATGCAAGAATTTGACTGGACACATGCCATTCATATTGGTATATGTACAAGAATCAGTGGTCATTAGAATTCTTGGTACTCGTTCTGTGCGTATCAGCAATTACAAACATGACAGAACAAGGTGTAGTAAAGGAGAGGTTGAATCAACTGATAATAATGGAGGAAGATAGGATCCTAGCAGGGTTCCACCAAGAAGTTCAGAAAACAAGGGACAAATCTTGGTATGATAAACATATCAAGAGAAAAAAGTTCAAGGAAGGAGACTTAGTGTTGATGTATGACAGTAAAACCCTTTATCATCCGGGAAAACTCAGAATGCACTGGTTGGGACCATATGAAGTAAAACTTGTCACAGATGGGGGAGTTATGTAGTTGAAGGACTTAGGAGGCACATAAATTAGAGGGATTATCAATGGGAGCCAACTGAATTTGTACAAGGACATTCGACCACCCACAACTTGAAAGTCACCGCGCAAAAAAAAAAAAAAAAAAACAAGATATAGTGCAAGATATCAAAAGGTACCAATAGGGGCATAGTGCATCGAAACTAGAAGGAGCATGCAGTGAAATTAGAAGTAGCACAAACGACCGGCAATAATATCCTGAGGGGGACAAGGCCAATGGTCAGTCCAAAGAAGAAATAGCGGGAAAGGCGAATAAGGAAAAAGAAGCACCAATTGATGGAGGCTATAGGGATTAAATGATAGAAATGATTGATGGGACACCGCATTAATCGCGCCAACTGGAGACTTCAAGGGAAACCAATGGAAAGTACAAAGGAAATGGTGTTTCAATTCAAGCATAATATTGGAAACATCTCCAACAAGATTCACACGACACCGACACAAAACAAGAATGCGGGAGCGAAAAGGTTATTGTGAAATTGGAAAGGGCATAGAGTGAGAGAGAAGACGAAGTAGAGAGTGAAAATTGCAGAGGTTGCAGAGGCTACTGAGCTCAGCAAAAAAAAGTTGTACCACCATGGCACCACCCAAACAGGGAAAACCGAGCCAGACTGCTAGACGACTCTGAAGTAGTACCAGAGCACAACCGTAACCGCAAGGAAGTGAATAGAAACCATCCCAGCCGCCAAAAGTTGTCAATGTGGATGAAATACCATTGTTGGATACAACACCAAGAAGCCCCAGACCCATTATGGAAGAAACCCATCATACAGAACCAACGGGCATGGACATTGATATGATGGAAGAGGGGTAGGGCCGACAGAATGAGGACACAGGAAGCCAAGTGCAACCCAAAAACCCTATAGAATCCCCAAGAGTCAATGGGACGGATCCAAAGAAGGGAGAAATGGTCACACTAGAAGAATCACAGACAACCATGAGAGGGAGCAGTGGAAAATGTCACTGGCTGACCAGAGGAGTATGTCTAAGAATGAACAATGGAGGTTGGAACCTTGAGTCAACCACCACCACGAAAGAATAGGCAAACAGTACCTAGGTCACCGCATAGGAAACTCGCCGCAACAATTATCTTGTTGCGCATACCGAAAGGGGTACGTGTACCAGCAAATGTTAGGTTATGTAGAGAAATTGAGGTACCCAGACCATGATGTAATGGACACGGACAAGTTCCCAGAGTTTGCTAAACAAGTCTACCTACAGACTGTAGGTATAGGACCCTTTGGGGAACCAATCCATAAACTAGTCCAGTGGATAGAAAAACTGGCCAAAGTTGGGATTCTAGGTCTATTGGACCTACCACACTTTGGGAGAGGCCAGTATGCAAACAACTGCGTCAAGCAGCTAATGGTGGTCACACATGGAAGATATCTATGGCTAGAACAACTCATTTCAATAGATGTAGAGCTCATCACATACATCATAGGGCTTCCATCACAGGGTATGCAACCCACGTAGTTCTTGGAGGGAAAAAAAAAGGAGAAAGAAATGGCCAAGGAGATGAAGAAGAAATACGGCATGGAAAGGAGGTCGCACGGAATCATTATCAGGCATATTAGTGACGTCACGAAAAGAATGGCCACAAAAATTATGGCATGCAAGTTGCTCAGGAAATGTTGCAAGGAGGAATTCCTGGTCGGGGTTGTCGTATATGCAACACAGTGTGTCGAGGGCACCACACTTAGTTGGGCCCCTTATTTGTTGAATCTGTTCCTAGACGACTACAAGGATGCGCAGGATCTAGGGACAGAATTTCATTATTCATGGCTACTCATCCTGATAGTCATGATGGGATGGAAGGATCCTAAGTACTCATTTTTTCCCACTAAACCCAAACCCTACCATGGAGCACAATACTTATCGCTTGGATCCACTTCGGATGCAAAGAATAGAAAAGCGAATGCAACTATATTCGTGGGATATCTTCGTGACATATAGGACACCATCACCAACACTTGGAGGGTAACACTGGAAGTTGTTGCACGGTATCAAGGCATAGCCAACTTCAAAGCCACTAGACATGCGATGTGGATCTAGGCACAGAAGGACCCTAACAATCATTGGCTACAACTGCGTTACTGCATCACAGAGGGGGACATACAAATGGCCATTAAGGATTTGGAAGACGAATGGAGGATTCCAGACCTCACTCAAGAAATACCCGCAGAGATAGAGGAGGAGGAGGTAAGACAGGAACACACACATGTTGAGGAGGTAAGGAAGGAACAGACACAACTCGAGGAAGTAACAGTGCCCAAGAAACCAAGGACCGGACATAACAAGGCACAACAGAAGAAAGGGGGGACATCCAAGATAGGAGTCCAGATGGGGAAGAATAACAACACACAGGTGCCATAGGTACAATAGAAATAGGTTGAGGCATCACAGGGAACTACATCAAGTGCTATGCCACAAGAGCAAGGCTAGACTAAGCGGCCAGTCACCCAAACGAGGGGTGCACGCAAGAAGGTGAAGGCACATACAATGCCCCTAAAATACACGATCATGGAGGATGATGTGGAAATGGTGGCCCAAATGATCCAAGATTGCACAGTCAAAGATTTCAAGAATGCGACACACCAAAGGGACATAATTGAAGAAGAGTTGGCATACATGTGGCATCTTCTCGGGCAGATCGGGGAAACGCAAGCAGTCAGCAGCAGCATAGAAACGGGCCCTTCAACATCACAGATAGGAGGTGAAGTTGGATCAAGCAAGCAGGACAGGATATAGACAATGGCACAGTCGAGCTCAACATTTCACATCACACCCAACATGTTTCGCATGGACGAAATCATGGCGAAGACACCCCTAAAGGACTTGGCTCAACTATAGTTGGTATTGACATGAACAACAACCAAGGCACTATATAAACTGCAAGTCAGCATTACACAGGAGGTACAGTCTCGCACACACATGGAGACAGTGGAATTGCAACAGAAAAATGACAACCGAGACGATTTGGAATTGATGCTTGAGTAGGATAAGCTCGAGACCAAAGAAGAGAAGGACCGTGCAAATGGGCTGGAGCAGAAAGTGGTCGTAGCCTATGAGAAAATCCCAAAGAATGTGTAGACGGTTGAACTCATGGTGACATAGAAGATTGATCATATTGTGCATACAATCGATCAATACCAATAGGAGATTGAGCATATTTGGGAGCATCTCACACCTACCACTCCACCAGTGGTGAAGGAGAAAAGGAAGAAAGAGGCAATTATGCAAGTAAAAGATATAGAACGACAAGTCCACATGGCGACTAACTTATTCGAGAAAGCAACACAACTATAGACGAAGTTGGAAGAGGATCAGTAGGTCCAGTAGTGGGACCAGGAAGGAGAAAGGATAAGTGTATCTATCCAGGACCTCAAGAAGAGGCAAAATACAATGTCGATCATGGAGCATGTCAAAGGAGCACAGGACATGAAGAGACTGCATGAAGAACTCATAGTTGTGCAGACACAGAAAAAGGAGTTCCAGGCTCAAATGGAACCTCTCCAAGAGAAAGAAAAAGAATTCATTGCACACGCAGAGGAAGCCAAAACATATATGGCACAAACCCAAGCAGAATGTGGAAGGATGGTCAACGATGAGATTGCAGTGCAGATATTGGACGCACTCAAGGAGAATACCACGCAGGCCCAAACACAAGCAACGGAGCTCATGGAGAAGTTCCAAGTGATCACAAGGGAAATTGACGAAGCACACAAAGGTTAGGTAGCTCGGGATGAGCCACATGTCAGTGTTGGGGGCCTATTGGAAGAAGGATGAATCAGAAAATAAAGGATATTTTTGGAAGAAATGCATGCATGAGGAAAGAGACAGTTGGAAGGAAAAGCAGCATGCGTGGATGCATGGAAGACCTAACGATGTTAGGGTTAGGGTTTTTGTAATACATTGTAATGGATGATGAGCCAGAAACATATATATAGAGATACCTAGGGAGTAGTTTTCCATTATGAAAGAATGCTTTGAGAGAGAGGGAGTAGTTGTTCAGTATGAAGAGACGATGGGAGGAAGGAGTCATGTTTTGATAACTAGTTTGTAATACTCTGTCATACGACCTAATTTTTCAAAGTTGTTGAGCTATAGAGGGCCAGAAGGGGAGATCTCGAGGATTAGATCACATGTTGAGGAGACTGGTGTGATATAGTCCACCTCATAATAGATCTCAACCCAATTGAGGATGAGTTTTAAAGAACATGGTGTTGTATTTTTGGAGCTACCATAATAGAAGAGCTTGAGAGAAAGATATTTGTGGACGTAGCCCAGGAGGGGGTGAACCACGGTAAAACTTGTGTTATACAATTGCATTCTTATGTCTCTTTTATTGTTTTTGAGTCGATGTTAGCATGATGAATGAATGAACTAATGAGTTTGATTACATTACATGCATAATTGGGAATGACAATATATTGCTTTAATAAGCTAAATAGAAATGTGTGTGCACCCTTGTCACATCTCCATTCGATCCTGGAATGCAAACACTTGAGAATTGCAGTCACCCATTAATACTATCTTGGGTGAGACTACACAGTGAACTCTTTGCATTGTGTTTCCTTCTGGTTTACCAAGAGGGATGATAGTTTTAGAGGCTGTGTTGGTGTTATAGGAAGATTTGCCTCACCATTGTAATCTTGCACAAAGGGCCTTTTTCCATTTCCCTATGTAGACTTGTCATCCTTTTTTTATGAATCCAAAGCTAAAAATACATATTTTTCCACATATTCATGCCCTTCCTACTATACAACATGCGTATATGCAGGCTAATCCACTATCGCCCACGTACATTTGGATTTGTGCCCTAAAATCCAAAAATGGAGTCGGGTTTCCATGTCACAACAGGAGATCTTTGATCCTTGGCCTTCCATATACTGGAAACGTTTCAACTCAGCCCTTCAATTCCATTTGAAGGCTATAAATGAGCAAATTTTGAGCTATGGAAAGGAAGAAAAAGAATTCAACTTTGAGAGCAAAGTTACTCTAGAGAAATTACTACTTCATATTGAGTCAGCATCCCTTTGTCCCTTGAGTCTGAACATAGTGTTCAGCCCCCAATCTCTTCCCTTATTATTGAGAGAGCCTCATTGTCTCCCTTCTATGAGCTTTCCTTTGGTGGAGGATTGAAGTGGTGGAGGCTCAGCTGGAAAGAACTTGGTTTCTTGGTTTTGAACTGTGCCGACACGGAAGTCTGTAATGTTATCACTTTTGCGGATCATTTATTAATAGAAATACTCCTTTCCCGTCCTATTGGTATCATGAAAATATATGATTATTATACATGGGCATGTTTGTAATGTTTATTAATGGATTATGCTATCTAATGTTCTAACCTTTTATATTATCACTATATGCTTTCTATTCTAGTTTGTTGAGAACTTGTTGCAGGTAAAAATCTTTGGATCGAAGTGCTCAACAGTGAACATCTTCAAACTTTTGGACAAGGTAGGCCTCTTTCTTATCTCACTTGCACACTAGTTTATATAGCATATGTTGGAATTGAGTCAATTTCTATAGTCATACCTGTATGTTGTGGTTTACCCTGTCCATAAAGATTTTTTCCCTTGTAATAGTTGGAAACCTAGTAGACTTGAACCTGGGTCAATCATGTTAAAGGTATAGCTCATAAAAATAAACCAACAGGGAACCACATCAAGTACTACTCAGCAAGAGAAAGTCCAGACTAAGAGGCCAATCATTCATGTGGGGGGTGCATGCAAGAAGGCGAAGGCCCACAGAATGCCCCCAGAATACACAATCACCGAGGATGATGTGGACATGGTCGCCCAAATGGTCCAAGATCGCACAGTCGAGGATTTCAAAAATGCTGAGGGCCAAAGGGACGAGATTGAGGAAGAGCTGGCATAAATGCGACAACTCCTCCAGCAACTCAGAGAAGCACAGGTGGATGGAAACAACGTAGGAACAGTCCCATCAACATCACAGATAGGAAGTGAAGCTGGATCAAGTGAGTAGGACAGGATGCAGACGACAGCAAAGTCGAGCTCGACATTTCACATCACACCCAACATGCTACGCATGGATGAAATCATGGGGAAGACACCCATAAAGGACTTGTCCCTAATATAGTTGGTATTGACATGGATATCAACCAAGGCCTTGTATAAAATCTAAGTCAACATCACACAAGAGCTACAGTCACGCGCATGCACAAACACAGTGGAATTGTAGCAGGCAAAGGACAATCGGGACAAGCTAGAATTGGTACTCAAGCAGGATAATATTGAGACCAAAGATGAAAAAGATCGCGTGGATAGGCTGGAGTAGCAACTAGTCGTAGCATATTAGAAAATCCCAAATAGTGTGCAGACAGCCGAACTCACAGTGATACAGAAGATTGATCAAATTTTCTAGAAAATCGATCAATACAGATAGGAGATCGAGCACCTCCAAGAGCATCTCATACCTACCACTCTACCAGAGGTGAAGGACGATATGAAGTAGGAGGAAACAACGTATATAATGGAGATAGAGTGACAAGTCCATGTAGCGGCCGACTTTTTCAAGAAGGCAGCACATCTCTAGATGAATTTGGAAGAGGATCAACAGGTCCAACAATAGGACTAGGAATAAGAAAGGATACGCGCACCTATCCAAGACCTCAAGCAGAGGCAAAAGAAAATGTTGATCACAGAGTGTGTCAAAGGAGCATAGGATATGAAGAAATTGCAGGTAGAACTCATATTTGTGCAGACACAAAAAAATGAGTGTTAGGCTCAAATGGAACTGCTCCAGGAGTGGGCAGCAAAGGTCATTTCATAGGCGGAAGAAGAAAAATGGAACATGGTACAAACTTAGGCAGAGTGCGTAGGGATGGTCAGTGACAATATTGTAGTGCAGGTATTGGATGCACTCAAGAAGAAGACCGCTCAGGCCCAAACACAAGCAATGGAGCTCACAGAGAAGTTCCAAGTGATCGCAAGAGAGATCGACGAAGCACACCAGTTTTAGGTGGCTCGGGACGAGCCACATGTCAGTGTTGGGGGCCTGTTGGATGCAAGCTGAATAAAAAAGAAAGGTTATTTTTGGAAGAGGAGAATGCAAGAGGAAATAGACAGCTGGAAGGAAAAGTAGCACGCGCGCATGCATGGAAGAACTAACGATGCTAGGGTTAGGGTTTTTGTAATACATTGTAATTGTTGGTGAGTTGAAGATAAATAGAAGAGATAAATAAATAAAGCTAGAGGAGAGGGTAGGTGAGGTATACGAAGAAAGGAAGAGAACTGTAAGGACAGTACGAGTTACTAGTCAGCTATAAATGTCATGAGAGAATCTATCGTGAGGGTTGGATCACAGGTTGAGGATCCTGGTATGACCTAGTCAGCCTCGCAGGGATCAAGGATCCTATGGGAAGAAAGAATAACTAAGATTGTAACCATGTGCATCATGGATATTTCCAAACTATAATAAAATCCTTAGAGCTAGATCTTTGTGGACATAGCCCAGGAGGGGGTGTACCACAGTAACATTGTGTTATGTGACTGAATGAATGTGCTTTCTCATATGATTAGTTGATGAATGTTGAATGAATGAAGCGACTAAGTAAATTTGATATTCCACATGCATGCATATAATGAATGTTATACTAGATGTTAAATGAATTGAATAAAGGTCAAGGTGCAGATCTCGCTCAATCTCAGGTTGCAAACACCTGAGTATTGCAGCCACCCATAGAGCTATCTCAGGTGATACTGCACAATGCACTCCATGTATTGTGTTTCCTTCTGGGTGACCAAAGGGGCCGATAGTATTTAAGGGATTTTGTTGAGAAGCTTCTTAGTTATGAGCCGGGGTGAATTTGTAATGGTCAATAGAATTAGAATCCCTTAAGACCAATAAGGGGAAATATATAAAAGGGAAAGAAAACCAACATAAGGTATGATGCAGTAAGAACCTCTGAAGCCTGAAGTTATGGAGCCCTGAATTCCCTAAGCTTCAGATAAGTGCACATCAACTAAGTTCTTGGTAATAGCCCTTGGTCCTATGCAACTTCAGTCAAAATAAAATGGGTTAGTGTCGAATTGATGTTTTCAAAGACAAAAGGGGGATAGAAGAATGAATCTATGGGGTTTCGAGCTATGAAGACATGCACCTAAAGATGTAAAGAATGTATGTTTACTTTATGAGAGGATCCAACAAGGGTCCAACATAGGTCCAAGAGCCAATTCATCTCTGAAGAAGAAGAATAGTTGTACAGAGATTACCTTCCAAGAAAGAAAACTTTTCAAATATTCATAATGTCCTGCTCAAAACTCACAATTGAGAAAGGGAGTAGTCATTAGAAATATCTTGGAACATATAACATAACTGTTCACCCAGAAGATTGAGTTGAACAATCAATTTCTCATAAAATTATAATAAATAAGTCGGATGTATTATTGAACCAAAATGGTTCATATTTTTCATCAAATTGTTGATTCAGTTAGCCTAACAAAGTTATGTTGGCTACACATTTTGCAGAGTTAACAACAACTAGATCAGACTTGGATAAACACAGAGTGTAGAGGGATGGAAGAGACACAAGGGGCGTATAGTCAGGAGTATGAGATCATAGGAATAGATGTTTGTTTGGGTATTGAAGGAACCAACTCCAATGGACATGGAGATGGAAACGATGAAAACTTGAATATGGTAGAAACCATTAGAAATTTGCAGAAAGATGTCCAAAGTCACAAGGATGATAATGAAAGGCTTATGAAATCCAATGAGTAGTAGGAATACTTCAACATGAAGTTAATGCATATCCTAGACATAATTGAAAAGAAATTTGATAAGGAGAATTGCTCAAGAAAATCAGGAAGTCATAGGTCTCCTTATGAGAAAGGAAGATCAAGGAGTGCTAGTTGACATCACCATCGCTCCCCAATGAATTCCTATAAGATAATGCCAAATAGCTCCAATTCATCCCTTGTTAGGAAGAATCATAAGAAGTCTGCGGTGGATGAACTGCGAGAAGAAATGAAAAAAATCAAACCTCCTACATTTGATGGTGAGAACAAGAAGGATGAATATGTCAAGACATGGCTGGTGGGCATGAGAAAATATTTTCAATTGCATAATTATTCTTCTCATGCATAAGGAAGAATTGATATCTGCTAGCTCAAAGGAAAAGCATCCATGTGGTGGGATCATCTTGTGCAAGTGCACAACATCAAAGAGAAAAATGTTACTTAGAAGGAATTCAAGAAGTATTTTGAAAATAAATACTTAACTAAGAGATATTATGACAAGAAAATGAAGGAGTTATTTGAACTCAAGCTAGGAATTATGTCCATTGATGAGTATGAAAGAAGGTTTTTGGAACTGTTGAAGTATGTCTCCTTCATCAGGGATGAGACAATTAAGATTCAGAGGTATTTGAGTGGAATACCATCTTTCATCAATGACAAGATTCAATATGATTATCCCAAGACATTGGAAGAGACCATAAGGTGAGCTAAATGCCTATATGATCAGTAGAAAGGAAAGTCAACTCTCCAAAAATCTTGGGAAGACAAGAAGAAGTTCAAGATGGAATAGAGGAAGAAGGGAAATAATCCACCTTTCTTCAAAAATAGTCCTCAAGGACAGCTAGCTTCTAGAGAGCCTAGAGTGATTGAGATAAGTGGGCAAAGGCCAAGGCAGCCACCCATTCAATGTTGTGGTTGTAGAGGAGATCATTTGTATAGAGATTGTCCTCAAAGAAGTGAAAAAGTGAGAGTTTTTCACAATGTACAACAAGATGAAAAAGTGGAGGACGTGGGAAAAAATGTACTAAGGATCTATGCAGCCCTGAATAACAAGCAAGCAGAATTTCAATCACACATGATTGAAGTGGAAGGTATGATCAATAACCAAACCATTGCAATTTTAATTGATTCATGAGTTAGTGATAGTTATATAGATCCTAAGGTGGTGGAAAGATTTCATTTTCCAAGAGGCAAGCATAGTAAATCTTTGTTGGTACAGTTGTCTACCGGAGCCAAGAGAAAAGTTAATGAGTTGGTTAAGTCATGTCTAGTGGGCATGAATGGGCTGAGCACCAAGGAAGATTTGAACATCGTTCCTTTAGGTTCCTATGACTGTCTAATTGGGATGGATTGGTTGGACCAACACCATGATATCTTATACTGTCATAACAAGGAATTTACTTTCCTAGATGAGGAAGGGAAACTAAGGACAATCAAAGGAATTCTTAGGGTGGTAGTTGTTAGATATATCTCAGCAATGCAGCTGAAGAAGTGTTACAGAAAGGGTTGTCCAATATCTGCAACCCATATGGAATAAACACCTAAGGATAAGGTATCAAATATTGAATATTATGCAGTCCTAAAGGAGTTTTAGGATGTGTTTAAATAAATACCAAGATTACCTCCTAAAAGAGATTGATTTCTCTATAAATCTGATGCCTGGAGCAGTTCTAGTTTCCAAGACTCCTTACATGATGAGTACACCATAACTGAAGGAGTTACAAATGCATCTTGAAGAGATTATGAAGAAGGGATACATACGCCCAAGTGTGTCACCTTGGGGTGCCCCAGTTGTATTTGTGAAGAATAAGGATGGGACATTGAGATTGTGTACTAACTTCATGCAGTTGAAAAAAGTAACTATAAAGAATAAGTATCCTTTGCTAAGGATCGATGACCTCTTTGATTAGTTGAAGAATGCAAAAATATTCTCAAAGATTGATCTCGGATCAAGTTATCATTAGGTAAGAATTTAATATGAAGACAACAACAAGACTTCTATCAAAACAAGGTATGGGAATTATGAGTTCACAGTGGTACCATTTGGGTTATCAAATGCACCAGTTGTTTTCATGTGTTTAATGAATGGTATTTGTAGAGAGTACTTAGATAAGTTTGCCATTGTATTTTTGGATGGAATCTTTATATATTCCAAGTCAGAAGAGGAACATGAGAAACACTTGAAGATGGTACTACAGGTACTAAGAGAGCATGAGTTGTATGCCAAATTGAGCAAGTGMTCATTTTATYAGAACCAAATTCATTATTTGGGGCATATCATATCTCGGGAAGGGATCATAGTGGATCCTGAAAATATTGAGGCCATTAAAGGATGGTCAGTGYCTAGGAATGTGACAGAAGTTATATCCTTCATGGGTCTCACTGGCTAATACAGAAGATTTATTGCAGGATTCTCAAATATTGCACACCCAATTACTTYCTTKCAAAAGAAGGGAGTGAAGTTCCAGTGGTCATTGGAGTGTGAAAAGATCTTCCAACACTTGAAGCAATTATTAACCAGTGCTCCAATTCTAAGGATTGTAGATCCAAATGAAGACTTCATTGTATGTGCAGACGCATGTAAAGAAGGACTTGGTAGAGTCCTTAGTAGGAATGAATATGTTGTATGTTATGAATTAAGGAAGTTGAAGGAACATGAAAGACATTGTGTCACTCATGATTTGTAGTTGGAAGCCATAGTGCATGCCTTGAAGAAGTGGAGACACTACCTCATGGGAAAAAATTTTGAGTTGAGGATAGACCATAATGGTATGAAATATTTATTTGATCATCCAACTTTAAATGACAGGTAGAGCATATGGTTGGAATTTCTTACTGAGTATGACTTTGATATAAAGCATATCAAAAGGAAAGAGAACAAGGTGGTTGATGCACTCATTAGGAGAGTGCATGAGTTGCATGCTACAACCATCAACATGTGTCAATATGATTTGAAGGGAAGAATCTCAGAGGCTACAAAATCAAATTTGCATTACATGGAATTAGTGGTAAAATTACAACAAGGTAATTTGCAACAAAAAATTGAAGATTACAAGTTGGGAATTGATGAAATTCTCATGTATAGAAACCAGATTTATGTACCCAATTTTCAAGAATTGAAAACTCTGATACTAAGGGAAATGCATGATGTGCCTTATGTTGGGCACCCAAGGTATCAAAAAACTATTACAACTGTCAAGAGCCAATATTATTGGCCAAGCATGAAGAAAGAAATTGTTGAGTACATTGGCATATGTTGGGAGTGTCAAAAGGTCAAGGCTAAGCATAGGCACCCAGCTAATTTGTTGAATCCATTACCCATTCCTAAGTGTAAGTGGGCAGTAGTGACAATGGATTTCATCCCAGAACAAACAAGCAGAATGATTCTATCATGGTAATGGTGGAAAAACTTACTAAAGATTCTCATTTCATTCCAGTGAAGCTCACTCACAAGGAAACTAACATTGATGATATTTGTATGAGGGAAGTAGCTTGATTTCATGGTATAGCCAAGAAAATTGTGTCTGAAAGAGACCCAAATTTTACCTCAAAGTTCCAGAAAGGTTTATTTAAAGGATTTGGAACAAATCTAAATTTTAGCACAGCTTATCATCCTGAATCTTATGGGAAAACAGAGAGGGTGAACCAAGTGATTGAAGATATGTTGAGGATATATGTGATGGATAAACCATCAAAATGGGAAGACTATCTACACTTGGTAGAATTTTATTACAATATTGGGTATCAAGCATCTCTAAAGATGAGCCCATTTGAGGCACTTTATGGCAGGAAGTGCAACACACCTGTAAGTTGGGACAACCCAAAAGATAGAGTAGTAGTTGGGCCAGAGTTGCTCATGGAAATGGAAGAGAAGATGTCAAAAATAAATCATAATTTAAAGGATGCTCAAAAAA
Source organism: Picea mariana (assembly GCA_032191745.1). Lineage (NCBI taxonomy): Eukaryota > Viridiplantae > Streptophyta > Pinopsida > Pinales > Pinaceae > Picea > Picea mariana. The sequence continues at coordinate 92,480 of JASDQU010010588.1, read as the reverse complement.
GACAGAAAATTTATGTTGATAAGGGCAGAATTCACAGGGAATTTTATGTATGCGATCATGTATTCCTGAAAGTGAAGGCCAACAGAAGTCCCCTGAAATTGGGAAATTGTTCCAAGTTGGCAGCTCATTATTATGGGTCATTTGAAATCCTAGAAAGGATTGGGCCTATAACTTGTATGCTTGCATTACCTGCATCTATGACTATTCATAATGTATTCCATGTATCATTGTTCAAGAAGTATATACCCAATGCTAATCACGTTATTGATTGGAATGTGATTCAGCTAGAGCAAGAAGGCACTTTTCAAGTGCATCTAGTGTGCATACTGTATACCCCAAGGCCGAGCCCCAACTGAATTGTAAACATGTTTTATAGGTGGGTGAGCCAAGCGATTATAATCTAGGAGGCTTATGTGATGATTAGGCTGGAGATCCTATATGCTAAGGCAAGTGAGCCTATTTTTGTATATGTAAACACTCATATCATTAATACAATATAGAACTGCATGTAGATCAACCATGATAAAATATTGTGGGGGACTAAGCTCCACTACAAAGGGAAAGGGAGAGCTAAGAGCCTAGGAAAGGGAATAAACTAGAGGGCTTATCTCAAAAGGAATATTATATTATTATTTCCTAAATACTATGGTGAGGATAATTTTGTTATCCTAAGTCTCATGGAAGAGGGAATGAATCCCAAGTGGAGAGAAATGAGCTCCAAGGGAGTCATGTGTCAATCATGGTGCATGAAAATATAGGTGGGGGGAAATAGTTTGTTTTGGGATATTTTCCCCATTCACTCACGCACTGAGCCATGGTTGACCTCTACTTTACTCACTCACCTCGAGAACTTGGATGCATTCATGAGCTATCATGTACTTTTCCTGTGAAGCACAATGCACTTGTGTTTTTCCTGAGCCTGTACCATGACTTAACAGTTTGTTGTTGTTTCCACCACCCTTACATAATTGACTATGGAGCTGGAATAAGAAGAAGGTTTTCAGGTCTGTGGTTTGAAGAGGTAGTTTGTCAGGCCCGTGGACTGAAGAAGCAAGTTGTCAGGCCTGCAAGAAACTCTCTCCATGTGAGAGAGGTTGTTGGGGAAGTGATTTTCCCAGAGGGAGCCCAATGACAACTATAGTGCTCTGAGAATTCCTATCCTCCATGTTGTTGAAGCCATGGAAGGGAAGTGGGGCAGTTGAATGACTATTGAAAAGAGAAGGGGAACACTTCCTGGGGTGGGACAACCACGTGAGGAATGAGAGGTTGTAGGATGTTAGTGTGAGTTGGATCCTAGGATGAAATCCTTCCTCTTGACTGTGCAACTTCCATTTGTCTCATCCTAGCCTAGGAATCCCTTTACCCAGGTGGAGTTTAGTCCCATATCGGGGGTGACCCACTACTGAGAGTGATGAGCAGTGTGCTCTAAGACTGGGAGTTTCATGGAAGGTCTTCACACAGTTGGTGGTATTATGTAAAAATATGAGTATCAATTATGTGTCCATTTGCATGTTGTGTATTTGTCTATGTCTTATATTTATGATTTTTTCCTGTATATTTTGTATGTATAGGCTTACTATTATTTCCCCATTAATCTATGTATATGTAGAATGTAATTGTTTGTTAAGTTTTATATGTATGTAGTTCTGCAAGAGTGTTTGTGTGCCATAACCGAGGGAGACTATGGCTGGGTATGTATATTTTTTAATATCATAAATATGAGAAGTTCTCAATGTGGCAGTCCCTGACCTAGGTGGATGGGGATGTTACATGGATCGATCAGTGTTCGACAACGATGAGGGAAAAAAAGATATGCATGCTTGTGGCATGTAAGAGTTTTTCCAAGTTGGTGGCATGAGAGCACAAAGGAGATTATTAAATCTCCTAATTGACTATTGAAACCCAGATGCATAGGAATTCATGATCGTTGGACAATATTTGACCATTACAATTGAAAAAATTTACTTCATTACCAATTTTTAGAGGAGAGGGGAAGTGCCAAACTTCCAATATTAGGGAGGAGGTCGAAGTAGCAACGAATTCATAAATGAGTACTGTGATTTCGGCACCAAGAAGAGTGGCTCTCAAGACCAACCTTAGTCTTCGTGTCATCTTATACACTCTGGTTCAGATCGTGGGATCCAACTCCTTACATTTTGCATCACATGTGCAAATGCACTATGGGTTTGAATTCCTACACCCTACTATGTATGACTGGAGCACTACCATGCTCAATAATATGAAATCATAGTTGACAGATTGAAAACTCAGGAGGGAAAAGAACGTTTTCTTTGGTATTGTCCTATGCACATTATTCTTTGAGAAGGTTCCCATGATGAGCCCCCAAACACACATGCAAGGACACTTACAACCGAGGCTAGCCATGGTTCAATGGACCAAGCTCATAGCTCACTTAGCAGGTGGAAAAATGTAAATTCCATTTGATGATGACTTCTTTGGTTGGTGGGAGTGACAAAATCCCTTCATTGAGGACTACCCATATGCAAGCATCGACTTTACTAACGACCTAGATATCATCATCCCTGTTGGAGACAAGCTACAGGATATAGGTAACCTTTCATTTTGTGTTATTTAATTTTTTTATTTTTGAAAATATAATTATCTATATCTTTTTGTGAGATTTGACCTACTAACAAGTACCTTACTTTTATGCAGATAGAGCACCCCTAAGACCGACTGATGTCTTGCGACATAGTCGATGAGGTAGAGAGGAGGAAGGACCAAGCGATGATGCAATGCGGACCTTGCATAGTGTGGGCCAGAAATTTGAGGCCCTCATGCGCAATGTTCCTATGGCTACCATTGATGACCTTCTCGTAGGCATGCAATGACATGCAATGGGAGTACCAAGGCCATGGGTCCGACTGTTTCGGCCTTTGGAAAACACTGTATTTTGTTATGATAGGGTGCACTGGTGTCAAGCCTAGGCATATTATGTGCTCATAGCACAATTTGTTTTATTTGGATAACATTGTATGACCTTAGGGGGATAGGAGGCCCCACACTTTATACTTGATGGATCTCATTTTGATATATAGATTATTTTTTTTTGTTTTATATACATTTTGTATTTTACTCGAAAATGTGTATATTTACATGTGACTGTGTATTCTTTACTTTATTGATGATATAAATTACAATATAACACATAATTAACTAAGCATCAACTAACTCATTAGATCTCCTAGGAACATGCTCGTAAGTAATGAACTCAAAATAACATTCCATAAGACGCAGCCTAAGGAAAAATAGTAATAGCACTAGATCTCGAATTCGATACACACCATTCAATTGTGAAATGGTGCAGAGTTGTGACCCTCACAGTCCAACCCGCTCTCACCAGGACCTTCTTCAACCATGGCCCGAAGAGTCAAAGAGCTCTTCCAACTCCCCTCGGGAGTTTTTCTACCCACAGCAACCCCTTCTGCGATATTCCCCTCGCTTATCGGGAAATTGAAACTCACGAGTTCAACGCTCACAACATCGGGTCCTTCACTTCCCCGAAACCCGATGGTCAAAAGGTCAACAATTTGTATGTCGGGGATTTCCCTATCGGGAAATCGGTCGATATGAGGTCGTGATTCCCTCGACCTCCAAATCTCCGAACCTCGAATCCTGATCCAACGCCACGTGGATTCCGCTAACACATGTGGTCCCACTCAGCTACGTCACTGCTTTCTCTCGTGCGATCGGGTATCGCGGGATCGCGATTACACCGATCGAAAGTTCTTTGCATCACAAAACCCTGAATGCTGATATGCGATGCCACGTGTAAGTGTTCCACGCTATTCCTGTGGGACCTGTCGCAACTTGGAATTTCTCTATTTCTCTGTGGTCTTTTCGACTTTGAAAACGCCGAAGTGCCGAATCCCGACTCCCCGGGATCTCATGCCACCTGTCCTTGCCACAATCGATGGCCCCGATTAATTTGGGAAATCGCTAATCGCGATTTCGACGTGCATGCAACTCTTGTCTCGCCAAACGCCGAACGATGAATCCCAATGGCTTTGACCCTTCCTGTGCCTACGAGTTAGCTCTCGCGCAGCTCCTCTACGATTGGACAATCGACGGGGTTTCGCAATCCTCCTCCATGAACTTTGACCGTCGGCTCTCCTCTTTGGAGATTTCTTCCACTCAAACCTTTTCCCTGGTCTGTTCTTGCAGTGTCACCAGGGAACTATCCCTCCTGAGCTTAAGTCCTCCGACTCCTTCAGAGACCTTTCACCCACGTTTTCCACACTCGATCTTCAACAGCTCTCAAAGTGTTGAAGTCACACGGACTCTGTGCACTCGCAGCCACAAAATCTCTGGTTCCCTCTGCTCAGGAAAACTGTTGAGATTTCTAACCATCCTGCACTTCTTTTGCACGCTTCCTTGACCCAATTCCACTTATGGGTGGACGAGAATGAAGGCTTAACTGCTGAGGCCCCTCAACGCACTCTATGCGGAGGAATTCAACTACACTCTATGCAGGAATCTCTTGGCTCAAACAGAGAAACAATTGAAACTCATTCTCCTATCTTTCACAGGTTTCAATTCAACTATGAATTCACATACAGAGCATATCAAAGCAAATGCATATAAGGAAGCAAACATTCACAAGCATATAAGCAACATACATAGGGAAAAAGCACCAGTCATGAAATTGAATCAAAATCTCTTTCTATTAATCCAATCTATACATGAGGGCTCTCCACAAGTTATCTGCTCTGCTCTTCTCTTCTTGCTCCTGAATGAATGAATTACAATGTACAAAGGAGGGTGCCTATATTCCGTTTGCCCTCTCGAATTCCACAACTATCAAATCTACAATAAATTCCTATCTAACAGCATTAAACCTAATAAATGCCTTCCTATCTACAATACAATACAAGTGTGCTTCATTACATTAACTCATTAATGCTTGGCGCAACATATCAAGGTGTTTCAAAATTTTGATGCTGGCACTATCCAACTGTCTTTTCTGCTCCACGCGCTGGCTCGCTTGATGAGTGATCGATGCTCCTGCATCATACTCCTCGGCTCAAAAGATTTCATGGGCTCCTGTCCATGAGCTTCTGCACAGTCTGCCCATGTTTCTGTATCACTGCTTCTGTCTCCCAGCTGGCATCCTCCACCGGGTGATTTTTCCATTTCACCAGGTATTCAAAATACTGCTGTGGTGTTCTGTCACCAAGCTCCTCAACAGATCTCCCAGACTCCTATTGATTACTTCCGTCTGCCCATCCGTCTGTGGATGATAAGCTGAACTAAATGCCATATTAGTTCCCAGCTTCTTCCATAGCGTCCTCCAAAAGTGACCTATGAATTTCGTATCCCGATCCGAGACTATGCTTCTCGGCAACCCATGCAATCTAACGATCTCTTTAAAAAAAAAAATTGCGATGTGGGTCGCATCGTTGGTCTTATGAAACAGAATAAAATGTGCCATCTTCGAGAACCTATCTACCACCACGAAGATGGAATCAACTCCTCGCTGTGTACTCGGCAAACCCAACACAAAATCCATACTGATTGCCTCCCATGGCCTCTCAAGTATGGGTAATGGCTGATATAACCCCGTGTTTTTCTTTCAGCCCTTTGAATGTTGACATATCCTGCACGTGTCAACAAATCGCTTATCATCTGCTTGCATGCCCGGCCAATAATACGATTTGCTCAGCTTTGCGAATGTTTTGTCATGTCCAAAATGACCTGCTAAGCCCCCATTGTGCTTTTCCTTAATCAAATTCTCCCTCATGGAGAAATTCGGTATGCACAATTGATTGCCCCTAAACAGAAATCCTTCTTGGATCATATACTCCAGCCACGGACTCCGATCCCTGAGAACTGAATTCTCGGCTGCCTCGTATGCTTCTCCGAAGTCTACATCATCTGCATACATATCTTTCAGATTCTCAAAACCCAGCGTCTTGACTCTGAATTTCTGCAGCAACAAACATTTCCTGCTCAAAGCATCAGCCACTTTGTTAGCAGTTCCTGAAATTCTTTATAACAAACATAAAATTTTGCATGTACTCTACCCATTTTGCATGCTTTTGGTTCAACTTCTCCTATTGACTTATAAACTGCAATGCATGATTGTCGTTGTACAAAACGAATTCCTTGGGTATTAAGTAATGCCTCCACTTTTTCAATGCCTGTATAATGGCATAAAACTCTTTATCGTATGTGGAGTATTTCAGTTTTGCATCATCCAGCTTCTCACTGTAATATGCAACAGGTCTGTCATCTTGACTCAAGACCCCTCCAACAGCATACCCACTGGCATCACATTTCACTTGAAATGTTTTCTGAAAATCAGGCAACACCAGAATTGGTTGCTCTGTTATCTTTTGCTTCAACAGATTGAAGCTCCTCTTAGCCTCTGTTGTCCAATGAAAAACTTTATGCCGTTTCTTCACCGTGTCCATCATTGCGGCACTAATTCCACTAAAATTCCGAATGAATTTCCTGTAGAAACTAGCTAATCCGTGTAAACTCCTCACCTCGAAAACATTTCTCGGTGATGGCTAATTCTTGATCACGTTCACCTTCTCAGGATCCATCTTCAATTCATTCGCCGAAATCACAAAACCCAAATAAATGAGTTCTGTCTGCATAAATGAGCACTTCTTCAAATTGATCAACAGCTTCTCCTACTGTAGCCTTCTCATCACAATGGCCAAATGTTTCAAATTTTCAACCTTGGTTTTACTGAAAATCAGTATGTCGTCCAGATACACGACCACAAATTTGCCAATGAATTCCCACAGGACTTCATTCATCAGCCTCATAAATGTGCTCGGCACATTCGTTAAGCCAAACGGCATGACCATCCATTCGTACAAGCCCTCGTTTGTCTTGAATGTTGTTTTCCATTCATCACCCTCTCTCATCCGGATCTGGTGATATCCGCTCTTCAGATCAATCTTGGAAAAGTAATTTTCCCCACTCAGGCAATCCATCAGATCATCCATTCGTGGTAGTGGAAATCTGTACCTGATGGTAATTTTGTTTATTGCCCTGGAGTCTGTACACATCCTCCAGCCTCCATCCTTCTTCATACTTAGTACTGTCGGAACAGCACATGGACTGAGACTCTCCCTGACCAGTCCTTTGTCCAGCAGATCATGTACCTGCCTTTTGACTTCCTCGTTCTCCTGAGGTGTCAATCTGTATGTAGCTTTATTCGGTAGACTTGCTCCTGGTATGAGATCTATGTGATGACTCACACTCTGCATCGGTGGCAACGAACGAGGTAGTTCGTCCACGATGATATCAGCGAACTCTCCCAATAGTTCCTAAATCTCTTCTGGCAAGTTGTCCACTCTTGTCCTTGTCAGGACAATTCTCGGTTTCCTGACAACAAAGAATTGTGGATCTTCATTCTTCTCCATCTCCATGAGAAGCTCCTTCCCACTCATGAGAAGTATTGTGCTGGTTACTTCCGGCTTCACTTCTTTATCTTTTATCGGAAGCAATTTGTGTAACCTCCCATCCTTCTCCAAGGTGTATGTGTTCATTCTCCCTTCATGAACAACATTTCGGTCATACTGCCATGGTCTACCCAAAAATACATGACAGACATCCATGGGAATGACATCATACAGAATTTTATCTTTATATTCACCCATTTTAAATTCAACCAAGCATTGTTTCGTAACACTTACCTGGTGTCCTTTCTGCAGCCATGACACTTTATATGGACTCGGGTGATTGGTTGTCTCCAGCTCCAGCTTTTCCACCATCTCGGTCGAAACGAGATTATCGGTGCTTCCGCTGTCCACTATGACTTTGCATTTCCATCCCTTGGTTTTGCAAGTCGTTCTGAACAGTCTGGTTCTCTGA
>JASDQU010010588.1:56489-72919 GCA_032191745.1 Picea mariana | reverse complement strand
AGACTATTTGTTAGGGTCATCTTGATCATACTTTGGTTGTTGCAGATTGTAGACCCAAAATCCTGTTTGTTCTAATGCTTAAATTTCTGCTCGATTTTAACATCATATCGATAAGCATCACCAAGTGATAAGATGCCCAAAAAATCCATTTCAGTTGGGATGTATCTGTGTAAATCCCCACGATATTTCAAAACCAAATGTCGTTCAGAGTATTTGATACCTAGATTGGTGCGCAAGGTATGGAAGGTATTGGTGAACTCTGAAACTGCTTGGCCCCTCTCTTACCGCAGTGTGGTCCATCTCATGTACTAGTCTCATAGTTTCCAAGAGGGTAATATTGTTCCTTTACCACATCCAAAAAAAAATCCCAAGTGGACTTGACCCCATATATTCTAGACTCCTCTATGGAACTTTGCTCCCAGTAATTTTCCCACCAATGTTTGACATGGGGGAGAGATTTAAGGAGTGCGAAGGTGATCTTTTCTCTGTCGGAAAAATTATGAACATAGAAATAACCTTCTAAGAGATTTAACCATTTGTCTAGGGCATCCACACCTATCTGACCTTCAAATATGGGAATATCAAAATTAACCTGTACCTTGAAAAGAGAGGTGCTTCCAAAGTGGCTGTTTGATGAATATGCGCCTGTTGCTATCGGCAGGTGTTCAAGGATGTGGGAAAAATTCTCCATCATTTCATCCCTATGTCGTGTGAGAGCTCGCTCAAGCAACAAATTTAGAATCGTCTACTCCGTCGTTTTATTTTCTTCCACCATGGAGGCTTTCTTGGGCGTGCGAGAGAGATTGTCTTCAAGAGAGACAATCTTGAGACCCAACTTGCTATACTTGGACCTCGTCAGGGACATGCACTAAAAAAAACGATCAAGAGAAGCCTGCTCTGATACCACTGATCCAGATTATTTTCGGCACAAAATGAGAGCGGAGATATAATAAAGCAATGTACAGAGATATCTCGGATATACAATAATATAACATAAATGTATTGTAGATGCAAACATAAACACAGAGATACAATAGTGCACAATTTTCTATTAATGAGCGAAAATTTACAAAGACTGTAAAAATACAGAGTGAAAGACTCGCTAGAATGGTGGCATCTTATCTCTGAGAAGAGATGTGTCTGCTACTCGCATTCGCAAGATGATTATTTTACATTGAGGCTCCAAAGACATTTTTATCATAAATAAAATCCAAAACCCTAACCCTAGAGGATGAAAAGTCAACAGTTTTGTGGACCCCGTTTTGGGTAGTTTGGTGTATCAACTTCCTGGGGGTGTAACTTTGGCATACGATCTCCGTTTCGGGCGAACGATAGCTCATTGGAAAGGTATATTCAAGGAGATTCATTTAGGGGGCTCAATCATGCCTTCAACTATCATTGAGAATCTCGATCCCAAAAAACCTTCATTTAGGTCCTCAAAATGGCCCCAGAAGTTAAAACTGCTAAAAATAGTAAATTGCCAAAATTGCCAGAAAATTGTTTTGAGCTAGTTGGAAAAGGTGGGTGGCCACTGATATCCACCTAGATCAACCATAGAAGAGGAAAACAGGTTTTTGTCAACCACCTAGGTAGCCCTATTCTCGTTGTTTCCTACATCCTTTCAAAGGAAACCCTTCTTAGTGATGTGCAAGAGACTAGTGCGTGAAAGTCAATGACTTTGGAGGTGTTATTGAGAACTACATGATGTTCTTGTAAGCATGTGTAGGCACTGAAAGATTGTTTCCATGTCGAGAAGCAATTGATCCTATCAAGACAAAGTATACCAAAATTCCATCGTGGAATCACTACATGATGGAATAGCATGTTGGGGTCACAATGATAAAGAATACCAACATTCAACTTGGATTCATTGATTTCCAAGATGGAACATATACAATACTGAGAAATATGGGAATGGACGTTGATTGCAAAGTTCATATATGGAGATTGCTTTGAGTTGAGAGCCATTGAATAGAATTCTACATTGCGAGAAAAAGCGAGCCAAGGACCATAGTCAGAGCTAGTAGCCAGAGCTACATTTGGAGTCATAGCTATAGTTGGGAGATGCAGTCAGAGCCAGGTTCCATAAAATCATATGAAAGTTACATTAATCTAAATTGGTTTCCTTTGATATTTTGGAGACGAAAAAGCCTTTCCATGGGGAGGTGTGATAAAAAATGGATCCAAACCAATGAATGGATGTAAGACTCAGTACCTTCAATCCAATTCAACAATTAATGAAGGTGAAACAAACTATTAAAAAAAACGTGAATGTAAAAATGGATAAGATAAAAGAGAAAAATAGAGAATTAAATGAAAAGAAAAAAATAAGGGAGATACAATAGTGAGGAATGATAAATTAAGGGTCATGCTTTTTGGCCTTCCCATTACCCCAACTCTTTTTATTTATTTTTTTATTTTCATTCTCAAAGAATCTTTTGGTGAAGGAGGTGAGGATTCACAAAAAGCATGAACAACATTGTAACCCAAGATTTCCAAAATGAAAGTTGAGCAACCATTTGAATATGGTTTTCCCATTTGGGTTTCCAAAGTAAAATATGTGCTTTKSYATTTGAAATTATCCATAATTGTGGAGTAATCCCTATTTATGAAATGCTTCTCTTATTTTGTTTATTGTGCTACACTAAGTGTGTTTAAAATGGTTGTGTATCTAAGTGTGCTAATCATTGTGTAGATGTTTTCTTTCTTTTTGTCTTGGTTAGAGAAAATTCATTCAAGGATCTTGGCTTGATTTCCATTCCCAACAATAAGAGGTTTTAATCCTTATCATAATGAGAAATATCTACAATAAGAAAAAGGTTCTTAGTTTGCTATTTTTTATTTAAGATATAATGAAGTTGTGAAATCGATTTGTTCCTTCTTGAATTTCATGCATGCAAGTAATTGACTGATTACAATAGCTAATGTTCTCAACCCATCCATATATTTTCTTAAAGTGAGATCAATGGAATATATCAAAGAGTTGTTACCCCACTTGTAATTCCTCAACTAGATTCCATTCTTAGATTTTTTCTTTCTCTACTCAGACTGTTGGGAAACTAGCTGGGTGATTTTCTCTTTCCACAGAGACATACTCTCTCTCTCTCTCTCTCTCTCTCTCTCTCTCTCTCTCTCTAGGTCAATTACACATTTTCCTGGGCCAATTTCTCATTTCCTAGGTCAAATTCCTACCTACCTTAGCATTTTTTTTCCTCCCACAAGCCATTGCCACCTTCCTGGAGGTTGTACGACCATTAATTACATGGTAGGATACATCCACAATGATGTGTGGTTGTACCATGGTTGTATGCATACACATAGGTCACACGCAGTTGTAAATGCTCTCTCTCCCTGTGGTGTGTTGGATTGTTATTGTGGTTGTAGCTCCTCACTCATTTTATTAAGGATTGAATGATGGATTAATCCCAGTCAAGTGATCTATCCTATGTGTGTAAATTCTACCATTTTATGTTTTCTAATTTCAAAGGCATGGTTTGATTTCCTCTATTGTGAAATTCTTTGACCTGAGGATTAGACCTGGGCCTTGTTAGTTGTGCACTCAAATTGAGGCAAGATGACACTATTGGAGTATTCTTGTAGTGTATTTCTTACATCCAATGAATTAATCATGTAACATATTTTATATTGGTCATTTTCATATTATTTATTGCATAGATGGTCACCTATTTGGGTTGGAAGGTTAAACTTAATTGTCCATTCTTCAAATAATGAGAATCAGATTGTTGCAATGATTTGGCACAACACAATCTCATTATTCAATTTTCAAACTAGAGAAGGAGAAATTGAGTCCCTTAGGCATTGGTTTGAGTAATGCTATATAGAGAATAAACCATTAGAATATGAATAAGAAATTACATGTTCATATCTCCACAGTACATATGTGAATACTTGGATTGGATCCTTGATGTATGTTTTTCACGTACAGAAAATGAGTGTGTGTTACTTAGTTGGCACAAAAGTAAGAAAGCATGGAAAACATTAAGGAACATAAGACTTGAAGCCAATAATAATAGCCATTTACGGTATGCATTCCCAGTGTTTAACAATAGATACATTAATTTTTTTTGTTGAGGATCGACAACAAAGAAAAAAAAACTTAGGGACCAAACTACTAGTACATATCCAGTTGGTTTTTGTGTGTTGGAGCAGAGCACAAGACTCTTGAAGCCACATTCATACGTGGCCATTACCTTTAAGAAGTAGGTTTTACAAATTTCTCATTAACAAAGTAAGAGCAAAGTCTTGATTTTTAATGGCATGATTTCTATTATGTTTTTAGTAGCCTGATGTGTGCACGTTACACCCAAGAATAGGCCATTATGAAGATATAGTTCTCTATGTAAGACCAATAACATATACTACGACATTATTTCCGCATAGTACTCATGTTGGTGAGGTGATTGGACTATAAGTCCCTCGTTTACAGATCAATAATTTGCTAACCAAATACTCATCTTTTTCAAATGAAGAAAACAATTAAGTTTTTTTCTTCTTTAAAAACCATGAAAATGTAAAAATGGTTCTCTGGATGCATTCTATGTGAATCTATTTTCAATTATTGGCTAACCGAATATATCATCTTTCTCAAGTTAAATAAAGAACTAAGTTTTTTTTCTTAACACTATTAAGGAGTTGAGCGCAGATATTAAGCATGGAAAGACAGAGAATGAGCTAAGGAAAAAAGAAAGGAGAAGATGATATTTTAGAAAAGATGAGGAAGTTTTAGAGGCACACTTGCACATTCAAAATTTGAAAGAAACAAATGTGTTTTTGGTTGGGGGAAAAGAGAGAGGCTATGCTATGTGATTGTGAAGTTCCTATATATGTCTTCAATAAGGGAGTAATTTATTAAAATAAAAGAATAATGAGAGAAGGTAAAGGAAATTAGAGAAGCTAGAAGCATTTCTTGAGACAAAACAAAACAATGGTAGTTGAGAAAAAAAAAATTGATAAACCAAATCAAAACCTGAAGCATAAGAAATAACATAAGAGGATTTTTGATGCTTTAAAACTTTTGGATAATCCTATATAAACTTGGGAGTGTGAAAGTACAAAATCCTATACATGCGTAAGTTTTGTAAATAATGATTCAATAAGAAGTGTGTAAGTTTTGTAAATAATGATTCAATAAGAAGTCCATTTAGAGTGTAGCTTGTTATATACATCAATATTATGAAAAGAAAATATTGAAAAGAAAATAGATTTCACTTGTCATCCAATTTGATGCCCCTCTTCAAAAACTCAATTTATAAAATTTCAAACATATCTCAAGATGACCCTTTTATCTACCTATAAAAGAATATTTCATAATTTTTATAAGTGAGAGAAGTAGTTTTAGTCAAATATTTGAATGCCACAACATAAGTATATAAGAAAACATGTTTCTAAAGGGTGGAGATCCAAGTCGAATGAAGAAAATTGATATGGAGGAGATAGGATGGAAGGGTTAGTCACAGTACACGAGACATCACAATGATGAGTAAACGCTTATTGTTGCTATGTAGTGGCTTTAGTTTCCCGATTTTTAAATGTACATTATATTTTATTGGGACTAGTGGATATATTTTCCAAAAAGAATAGGGAGGAATGTCGTAGACTATTTAATATATATTTTCCAAAAAGAATAGGGAGGAATGTCGTAGACTATTTAATATCACAAGGTAGAAAAATTTATCTAATGGAGAAATTGAATGTGATTAAGCTTCAAAAATCCCCTCAAATTCCCATTTCCTTTTCTCTTAAAGAGTGTTTAAAGATGAAGAAAAACATATAGTAATTGGAAACCCTATATGGAAACGAAACTACCAAAAGTAGATGTCTTTCCCAATGGTAGAAAGAGTAATTGAAAATGTCACATAAAGGAACATAATTTTAATAAATATTTTGGTATAGGTGAAGGAGGAATGTTTTTATGATGTAAAAGGAAAATTACATAAAGAACTTGTAATGATTGGTATGATGAAGATTGTAAATATGGGATAAAAAGATTACTAAAAACTAGTCTAAATGAGGAGATGCATTGGATAAATGAATATAAAAATGCCTCAAGAGGATAATTATAGTTTTTTTTAGAAAAAATAAAAAAGAGTTAATGGACAATTTAACTCGTCATCCAAAAAAATTACATAAACAATGGCTTTCATGAAACTTATGGCTTGGAAGATATATGAGGCATAAATGATAGCACATGTATATGAACTTTATGAGAAAGAAATTAAGGGAAAGGATTTGAACATGAATTTCTTAGAAAAAGAAACAAAGATTATCCTAAAAGAAGATTAAAGGCGGACTTTTAATGCACTTTCCAAATGAAAGGTCTAAGATCCTTATGGTTTAATAGTTGAAATGGTTAAGTGGAGAGGTTAATGAATTCTCAAGAATATATTCGCATCGGTTTCCTATAGATTCTCAGATTAGGGAAGTGATACCTATTCACAAAGAAGGCGATATAAATAATGTGGAAAACTACATAACCATAATTGTTAGTAGTCTCATTGCCAAACTATTTGTCACCATACTAGAGAGACAAATAATTATTAAATAGGTGGAAGAAAACAATATCAGGACTCCTTCTCGAGATTGTTTTTAATATTATGTCTCCTTCTCAATTTCACTAAAGCCTTTGATACATTCCCTTGAATAAAATTCTAGGAAAGATCATAGAAAGTAGGAATTCTAGTTGAGTGGAGAGAAGCAACTTTCCACTTCTATGAAAATATTATTGTGAAATTGGAGGTACCTATAAATGATGAAAATGCAAGTAGGAAAGTCAAAATCAATAACAATACAAGGGTCAAGCAATGATGTCCCCTCTATCCAACATTATTGGCTTAAAATCACACAAAATATTGTATCAAGAAAGATGGGAGAGGAGGACTAGGCATAGCATTGATGTTGTGTTATTAGCAAAGCACAAAGATAGTCCCAAAATAAATTTTGATTCCCTAAACAAAATTTTCATTACTTTGAAATGAAAGTCAATGTAAACGAAACAAATGACTTAAGTAATAGTAATAGGTAGAGGAGACAAGGATATTACAACCACTTTAATGGTGACAACTAAGAGGTGGTTCCTTGTTACAAAGACTTGGAACTTGAATTTGATTCCAAATATATTTGAAACTCTTATGTGGTGAAACGTGTATTAGGAGGCATAAACACCCTCTATTCTATACATAATAAATGCAAAAAAAATTATACATGGAGTTGGGAATTGAGGAAGTGAGGAAGCTACCATTGGTACCAATAATGGTTTTGTATGGTTTCCACTTTTGGGTCTAGGCCTCTCCAAATAAAAAATTTGAGAGAATTATGAAATGGAAACCCCTACACTATAATGTTAGCAAAAACATGTACATTTACATTATTACACACCATGGAATATATTTAAAAATGGGGAATTGAAGAAGATGATTTTGTAGACGAACTATTCATTATTAGAGACTTGGTATAAAATAAAGTAATAGAGATGTTGCAATTAAATTCTCAAATCTTTATGCATAAAAAAAATATAGTTTGCCATTTCAAACTAAATTTTAAATACCTATTGTTGATGTTTCAACATCAGGGAGACATTCTCCCAGAAGTGCATGTGAGGAAATGATCATCAACATAAATATAATATATAAATTTATAAATTTATATATATTTACATTATATTATAAATATTGTAAATAATATATTTACAGTATAATGTATAAATATAAATAATCATTAATTAATGAAAATACATTATGTAAAAGACATGTTTATTAATGAAAGAGAACTACACCCAAGTATATATCGAGCCCTAAATTATATCTCATATCATCTCATATACAATATCATCCCATACAATATCTACTTATAGTTGAGGTTTTTGAGTGTGTAATTTTTCTATGATAACAATATTGTAAGACAACATTATCAAATCTAAAAAATCAGAAAATTCAACATAGTATCAGAGCTTTCGGAGTTTTTTCAGAAGCTAGTTAAAAGCTCCGGTGCTAGATCTGATATATCTTCTTTAGATATTTTATTTTTTGAAATTGTACGGTCGCGGTTGCAAGCGGCCTGTGCACATAGAGAGACCACAGTCATGGTCATGAGCGACTTGTGCACACAAAGAGACCACATTCCCTTGGGTTGTGATTTTCCTAATTATATTGCGCGACCACCTTAAGGATGTGAGGTCCATTGAGTCTCACATGGATATCGATAATGAGGAGCTAGAGGCTCTGAAGGATAAGGGTACATGGATCTCTCTTACCCATTTGTTCATTCTTCAGACTATCAGGAGGAGTCAGTAGAGCCAACAGAGAAAGTGGATCTACCCAAAATGATGTTGTAGTAATTAGGAAGAGGTCAACATGGCTTCGTGACACTTTGCAGGATGCAAAGAGGTATGCAACTTCCAGTGGTACTTTCACAGAGAGAAAACAACCTCAGAGGTTCTCGAGTTATATGGAATTAATGAGTCACATTGTTGATTATGAACATTCCAGTTATGAAGATGAAACAAGCCAACAGATTTGGAAGGATGATATAATGATGGAAGAGTATTAGTCCATCATGAAGAATGATGTGTGGGAGATTGTGTTGAGACCTGAGGGGAAGTCAATGGTGACTTCCAAATGGATCTACAAGATCAAGATGCAACATCAGGTCGACATTCTCCCGGATTGGTCATGCTGATTTGACCAAGGGAAAATGATACATTCACTCACGGGGCTTTGCTAGTGGTGAATGGCCCAGGTGTAGTCTTTCTCCTTAGTCATGTTGATTTGACTAGCAGTCATAAAGACTCAAGATGCTAGTTGATGTTTTAGTCCATCATGAAGAATGATGTGTGGGAGATTGTGTCGAGACCCGAGGGGAAGTCAATGGTGACTTCCAAATGGATCTACAAGATCAAGATGCAACATTAGGTCGACATTCTCTCAGATTGGTCTTGCTGATTTGACCAAGGGAAAATGATACATTCACTCACGTGGTTTTGTTAGTGGTGAATGGCCCAAGTGTAGTATTTCTTCTTAGTCATGCTGATTTGATTAGGAGTGATAAAGACTTGAGATGCTAGATGCTAGTTGATGTTTCAACATCGGGCATACATTCTCCCAGATTGGTCATGCCTATTTGACCAAGGGAAAATGATACATTCACTTATGGGGCTTTGCTAGTGGTGAATGGCCTAGGTGTAGTCTTCCTCCTTAGTCATGCTGATTTGACTAGGAGTGATAAAGACTCGAGATGCTAGATGCTATCACATGCAGACCGAGAGTGACCCTGATCTTAGAGAGAGTCAGTTGGCTTAGAGGGAGAGTCGCAGAGAGAGTTCCCCCTTAGGTTTAGGTGGGATAGAGACATCTCGTAGGACTAACAAACGTGTGTCATGAGTCGAGGGAGAAGTTTGTATACCTAAGATACAAGCTTGGTGGGATGCAAAATGTCTCCCTCGCTTAGAGGAAGTGTTGAAGACATTCTACCAAACGTGCATGTGAGGAAATGATCATCAACATATATATATATATATATATGTTTAAACAAATAAGCCAAAAGTATCATTTAGAACACTGTCAAAAATATATTTGATAGTACATGAGAAAAATATTTAAAAAAAAATAAAAAAAATAACATCATAATTATTTTATTATTCTATAGCTAATCTTTAGAAGAGTACTTAATTATTTTTTAAATTTATTTTGGTTGTATATTTATTGGTCACTGTAATCCAAGAATAGAATCGACTACTTACTGGTCTAAAAACGTTTTCTTCGCATCTTCAGGATATATCTAATTTTAAGACCGGTTAATGACCTAAAAAACGCATAAACTTTACAGTGCAATTTTAAACTTTAAGAGATAAACTCTGATTAATTGCATACACGTTCAGACAAATCCTCAAAATGAAATTCCTCACCGTTTGCCCTCGTCTGCACCACAGTTTGTACCGTCGCCGGTTGAAAGAACGCGTTGGAAACTTTCCCGTTTCCTGCGACCTGAACGGACACTCTGTCCTGGATAGTGTACAAGGCTTGACCGATAGAAGGATACCAAACTATCGTCCCAAATTCATGGGCTTTAGCGAAGCTCACGAACGATTCTTCTAAATCGGAGTCATCTTTCAGATCCTGAGTGACCGACCGCTTGAACATTTTCTCCACTTTAAACGTCAACTGTGAGATGGCTCCCAAAACTCCCAGAGACACTCTGGCGGCCTTCAGATCCTCGTTGTTGTTTGTCAAATGGAGGAGCTTTGCATATCCTTCATTCGCAGGCGCAGGAACAACCAGACTCATGCCCACCACATACTCGTGGATTCCACCGCCCTTTCCCCACAATCCACTCCCGTGGGCTGCCGTGCTAACGATGCCGGCCATGGAAATAAAATCCCAGTCGGTTGTTTGAGGTAATGCAAGACCCTTTGACGCAAGCGTATCAATGAGTTTCCTCAGCTCCACCCCGGCATCAACAGTAACAGTCATCGATTTCTCGTCCACCTTGATACGAGCATTGTAGTCCCGACTACTGATAACAACCCCTCCATCTCCCCCGGGGCAGGCAAAACGATTGAGAGAATGAGATCCAGCACTTATCACTTTCATCTTTCTCCCTTTTTTCACTGCATCTGCAACTTCTCGGAGGAGCTCATCCTCAGTCTTGGGGAAAACGGCCTTTGCAACCTTGCAGGAATTTTCACCCTCCCAGAGCCCGCGATAGTTTGTGAGATGGCAGCCCTTGGAAGCGCATTGAACAGGAGGTGGCGGGCATGCAGCTGAGCAAACATAGACCTGCAATGAAATTATAAAAATGAATGTCCACCTATTATTCACCTTTCCGGGCTGCGCCATTGATTGACTGAAAAACTTCGAGACTGCATGAGCTCGGAGCCTCAATTATATAGCTCGAGTTTGGCGGTGGAATCCTTGACCACGCCAACTTTGAGAACGTGGGGCCGCGAGACCCGGCGGCTTTTCCGTGGACAATGCGAGGACACAGCCAATTTTTTCCAGCGGTAGCTTATACCTAGAAAAATCTAACGTTGACTGTTGAGCGACATATTTTTTCGAAGTGACACCAAACCCTTTTTTTTTTCGAAGGTCGCACTTATCCTATAAGTTTAATAATGATACAAGTTTAACAAGAGTAATAGCTGCTTTGCCTGTTACTGTTTTAACATTATGTTTTATAATTTAATTAAATTGATAAAGAAAACAAATAATTTGATAGCATTTGTTTGAAAAATAACGTGTAGAAGTCTAAGTCACAATGTCTTTGTAATCTTTATTATATTGTACAATTAAAAATAACATAATATTATTTGCAATCTACAACACATTGCCTAATTAAAAATGATAATATCCCTTAATTAAAAACTAGAGTATCAATAACACCAAAAACATCTTATAATTAAGAATGACAACAACTTTTGCAATTTCTACACACTGAACAATTAAAATTAAAGTCATTAAATTGTAATAATGTCAATTTTTACATTTAAAATAATAATTTTATTATTTTAAATTTAAATTAACAACTATTCTTTCACCAATTTCCAAACATTCTCTTTAGGGTGAGCTTAAAACTCATGTAAGAGTGTAATATTTAAATTTACAATACCAATAACATTAAATATTCAATGCTACTGAATGGCAATATTGACATGTTACATTAGTGAATATTCAATGCTCATAATCCAAGAGGAAATAATCCATTAGTAGGACAATTCAAGGATACATGATAATATTTAAAATTAAAAAAAATAAAAATAAAAATAAATTAATATTTTTTTTTTTTACAATTCATTAAGCAGGATTAAATTATCACTTCATTATTTTTAGTCAATCATAAAATAGAATTTTTAATATTAAATATTAAAAAAATAATTTTTATTTTCAAAATATTTAATCAATAAATAAATACTATGAAACTTTAAAAAAATCATAGAAATTTTTAATTATAAAGTCAAAAAAAAATTGCCACAAAATCGAAATCACTTACTATATTCCCTGCTTTGGCAGGGACTAATAATACAGTTACCTCATCGTGCTATGTCACTATTTAATAATAATGGTGTTTGTATTATTTATTAAATGATGATGTACCCAACAATGCTATTATTATAATAGTTACGATGACGTATGTCTATCATAATAATGTAGGTACTTGTATTTATTAATAGTAAAGATTTAGATACTTTTATATAATAATATACTTACCTAATTATGGTAGCCTTATTGTAAAGAAATAGTCATGGTATGCAGCCCGCCATTTAAATAATCAAAGACTAAACTCTGAATGTGGACTATATTGCATAGGGACAATGGTTACACATAACATATAGGATTATTAGGTGAGAAGTCCATTTAAATAKTATTAGTCTCTCTCCTCATGAAGCAATATGTTACTACCAAAAGTAAAATCATCTTCTTTGATTGTTATAGGATTTAGTTTTCTTACCATCATGGGTAGAGTGGATGTGTAATAAATGTGTTAGATTGTGTATTACATTAAAAAGTAAAAAAAAATTGAAAAAGAGAAAAAGAAAAATATCATGTTAATTTAGATTTATTTTAATTTAATTTTTTTTAATTACAATAGTTTATATTTTTGGAGTTTAATACATGCATGGTTAAGATGAATATACGTTTGTATGTTATAAAAATCTATATGAAAATAGTAAAAAAAAAAAAATATGTAATGGAAATCTTAATCTTAAGATTTAGTACACTAAGTGAGGATGTCACAATAATCTTAAGACAATGGCTAAATTATTACACATATGGATGGAGGTTTTACTTGACATCTTCTATTTAGTGAACTTATGATATATATATATTGATTGGTCCACTTTAATATAACATGCACCATTGCACAACTGTTCCACAAGTAGTGATGCATGCCAAAATATTTTATAAAAAGTATTTGTTGTTTTTTCAAAAGTATTTTATGGTGTAATCATATTTAACTACATTGGTGCATACCATACCATGTGCACCAAATTGGGTTAAAATATTTTTAAATAATGGAGCATTCTTTTAAAATTGTTAGTTGTTTTTCAAAGAAATAAATGCATTAGTACATAAAGATTTCATGTGCACTAAGGTAGATTAAAATATTTTTAAAAATATCAATCATCTTTAAAAAAAAAAAACATGTTGGTGCCCTATATATATTAAACTATCCTAGTGCATAGCAATACCCAATGCATTGATATTTGTTAAAAATATTTAAAACTACCAGTGCTCCTAATACCTACAAATGCATCAGTGCATCGAGACATGGGGCACATCGTGATACAATAAATTAAAAAAAATACAAAACTGGAAATTCATTTCTATCATTCATTCAGTGCTTCACACCCATATAATCATTGGTGCTCACTATATTCTACAACCACCCCATTGTCTGGTGCTATTGGATTGCTCGATTCCTCAATTCCTTTGCTTCCATAATGGACTTAAGTCATTTTGGAATTTTCCAAATGACACCAAATTTTTCATTTTTTCTCTACACGGAAACCATGCCTCCTTGATGGATAATAAACTAGGTATATTATTTGTTATCTCTTAATTTAAATTTTTAGTGTATTAAAATTAAAATTTGTTCTTTAATTTCATTGTTTTTTGTATTTTTTGAAAAACTTGCACTAGTATGTGCAGGACACCCAACTCAAACCATTTGTTAGTGCTCTAATAGGTTCCATCAACTAGTAGTTCTCTAATACATCATAAGCATGTTAGACTGGACACACCAAATTTTTATGTGGTATCTCATGTGATAATAGATGTATGGACACACCACTAATGATGTTCAAATTACATTTAGGCACATCACACATCATTTGAAAAAAATTTGAAGGGTGTTGGTGTGTGTGTGCGCACACACACACACATTATTTTCTTGCACTGAAAGATGGTGCCTAAATAAGATGCACCAATTATTTTTCTTTCTCTTAAGTTTCTTTGGTCATGGTACTCTAATATAGTGCAAGCACACTAAAGAGTTAAATTCAACAAAACAAATTTTCTTGTACTCTTCGATGTGCCAATAAATGTACGACTACATCGTGGATGATGCACCACTTAAGCTTACATGCATCAAACAAGTCTAACCTTGCATCCACAAACTTTCCATGCTATATGTTGCATAAATGAATAATGGCACATCGCTCACTCTTGGTGATGATACCAAGGGATGGTAGTTCTCTTTTTCATTTGTAGCAAATTATCTTGTGTAGAAAACCAAATTTGAATTACATATTTTATGAATCATATCATTATTATTTTGTGAACACTTTGATATTAAATTTATATTTTTTCTAACAAAATTGTATTTGAACTAGGCATAGTCACTACAAGTGAATTATTTGATTTTGTTACCTTAGTGTTATAGTGCAAAATGCCACACCTATGCATTTGTGCAATGGACCAATCCTTTCCCAATGCTTGCTAGACTTTTC
This sequence comes from Picea mariana, assembly GCA_032191745.1. Lineage (NCBI taxonomy): Eukaryota > Viridiplantae > Streptophyta > Pinopsida > Pinales > Pinaceae > Picea > Picea mariana. Next base: position 58,458 of record JASDQU010010588.1, on the reverse strand, counting down.
CCCAAAAGACCTCTCAAAAATCATTTAAAAAACATGCCCTAAGAACATATCCATGGGTTTTCCTAGTGCAACATGCGAACATCCATGAATTTCCTCACTGAGACCCATGGATGCCCTCAATTTTGGTAAAAAATAAAATAATCCCGTGTTTCCGGGCAAGTTTTTTGGTTGGGCTCGTTTCCCAACGACTCTTGCTTGTACACAACAAAATGAAACTCCCCAAACCTCTTTGGGAAGTTATAAAACAACCATGGAGGGATAATGAGAGGACAAGTCCCTTGGTGCAAAGTTCTGCTGCCAGCATCTAGCAATCCTCCTTTCCATTTAATTCTCTGAGCAACATCCCCTTTAATCTAGAAACTCCTTTTCCAGAGCTTCTTTCTCATTTATGTGGCTATAGGGTGTCCCATTATCCCTATCTGATCCATTGAGGGAATATTATATCGATTGAATTGATGCTTGAGGATTCCCGAAGGAACCTGAATAGTTGGCTTCAAGGTGGTGCCTAAGGATGGACAAGGTTGTAACTTACCTTTTCCACTTGTTGATAATAAAAGAGTTTGTTTTCCCCAAAATTTTATCTGCAATGTATGTTTATATTTATGCTTATTTTGAATATGACATATAACATGCACATGCTTTTGATTGCATAACTACTTTCATCGCAACCCTAGTTTCATATCTATCTTGTAGTCTGATTCCAACAGAAGATCATGAGCTCTTTGATGAATTGGAGCAGGGATCGACATCAAACAAGAGAAAAAGGTGCACTTTCTTTTCTCTTCTCTATCCTTACTTTCTCCTAGTTTAGGTAGTTATTTTCTTTAGTTTTTGTGTGCTTGTCACTGAGGGGAGATTGTTATCTCTTTCACATGGTAATGCTCTATTGTGATCCCAACCCATGATCACAGGGGAAAAATACCTTAATTGTAATTGGCGACTCCACTGGGGATACTCCTAGTTGGGTCAATTTGGTTGAGGTGTCTTTTTTTCTTTCTTTGTCTTTTTATATTAGTTTCTTAGTCTTTTACAAAGTATTTTAGCCTCACAATGCCTGTTGATATGTCCTGAATCCCTCTATTTTTGAGTGGCCCTTTTTATTTTCTTAGCTTACCTTGCTATCCGTGAGTTGCATCTCTGTAGTTTGCGTACATCTGTGAGTTGCATCTCTACATCCCGCAGATATCTACGAGTTGCACCGGTAACAGTCGTGGACCTGTGTGAAGTTGAATTTTTTTTTAATTTCTCTTCCTTTCTTAGTTGAATGCTTGGTTTCACATAACTAAAATTTATTAGAAAATTTTCATTTTTCTAGGGTGAACAAACAAGTTTAGGCTAGGGCCTTGGCATATGTTGTAGAGTAAATTTCTCCAAGGATACTAAACAAACATAAGTGTCTGAGATAGGGAGTGTAGAACCCAGTTTTCGTATAGGTTGGTCCAGAAGCTCCTATAACAAAAAATTTAAACACGAGGTCGCGTAAGGCATATCCAAGGAGATTCCCCTCTAGAGCTGGACCGAGCGTAGTGGAGAGATTGTGTATTGGGGGTTTCGATTGTACCCATACCTCCGGTAAGGAGTTTCTTTCGAGGCTTCGGGATTTGTTACCCTGCCCACACTTTCGATCCCGACTATCGACTATACCCCTTAGACATTGGCTACAAGTTGGTAACCATAGTTTCTCCTCCTAGGTGTATCACACGGTGACTATGAGGGTTTGTCATAGTACTTGAGGCAGATTTTGTATCACACACTTCAGTATTGTTGGAGGGTGCCCCGCGAAGAGTGGGTACTTACACCAAATAAGGTTGATCTATGGAGGTCAGGATAACTGCTTCTCATACCTTCGTGCAATGGTCTACGAGACTTAATAAACCCATGCCTTCATCTGGAAGGGCCCGATCCCACTTTGTTATTTTTCTAGTCCTAAGGCTTAATCCACTTGAGTCAAAATATTGACAAAGTTTTT
>JASDQU010010588.1:22881-56469 GCA_032191745.1 Picea mariana | reverse complement strand
TTGCAGGAATTTTCACCCTCCCAGAGCCCGCGATAGTTTGTGAGATGGCAGCCCTTGGAAGCGCATTGAACAGGAGGTGGCGGGCATGCAGCTGAGCAAACATAGACCTGCAATGAAATTATAAAAATGAATGCCCACCAATTATTCACCTTTCTGGGCTGCGCCATTGATTGACTGAAAAACTTCGAGACTGCATGAGCTCGGAGCCTCAATAATATAGCTCGAGTTTGGCGGTGGAATCCTTGACCACGCCAACTTCGAGAACGTGGGGCCGCGAGACCCGGCGGCTTTTCCGTGGACAATGCGAGGACACAGCCAATTTTTTCCAGCGGTAGCTTATACCTAGAAAAATCTAACGTTGACTGTTGAGCGACATATTTTTTCGAAGTGACACCAAACCCTTTTTTTTTCGAAGGTCGCACTTATCCTATAAGTTTAATAATGATACAAGTTTAACGAGAGTAATAGCTGCTTTGCCTTTCCCTGTCTTAATATTATGTTTTATAGTTTTATTAAATTGATAAAGAAAGGAAATAATTTGATAGTATTTGCTTAAAATATAACGTGTAGAAGTGTAAATCACAATGTTTTTGTAATCTTCATCATATTGTATAATTAAAAATAACATAATATTATTTGTAATCTACAACACATTACTCAATTAAAAATGACAATATTCCTTAATTAAAAATTAGAGTATCAATGACACCAAAAACATCTCATAATTAGAAATGATAACAATTTTTACAATTTTTATACACTGAACAATTAAAATTAGAATCATTAAATTGCAGTAATGTCAATTTTTACACTTAAAATAATAATTTTATTATTTTAAATTTAAATTAACAACAATTCTTTTACCAATTTCCAAAAGCTCTCTTTAGGGTGAGCTTAAAACTCATGTAAGAATGTAATATTTAAATTTACAATACTGATAACATTAAATATTCAATGCTACTAAATGACAATATTGAAATGTTATATTACTGAATATTAATGCTCATAATCCAAGAGGAAATAATCCAATAGTAGGACAATTCAAGGATACATGACAATATTTAAAAATTTTAAAAAGAAAAATAAAATTTAATTAATTTTTTTTCTTGACAATTCATTAAACAGAGTTAAATTATTACTTCATTATTTTTAATCAATCATAAAATAAAATTTTTAATATTAAATATTAAGAAAATAATTTTTATTTTTCAAAATATTTAATTAATAAATAAATACTATGAAACATTAAAAAAACATTATGGAAATTTTTAGTTATAAAGTCAAAAAATTTTACCCCAAAATTGAAATCAGTTACTATATTCCCTGCTTTGGCAGGGACTAATAATATAGTTACCTCATCCTGCTATGTCACTATTTAATAATAATGGTGTTTGTATTATTTATTAAATGATGATGTACCCAACAATGCTATTATTATTATTATAATTACGATGACGTATGTCTATCATAATAATGTAGGTACTTGTATTTATTAACAATAATGTAGGTACTTGTATTTATTAATAGTAAAGATTTAGATACTTTTATATAATAATATACTTACCTAATTATGGTAGCCTTATTGTAAAGAAATAGTCATGGTATGCAGCCCGCCATTTAAATAATCAAAGACTAAACTCTGAATGTGGACTATATTGCATAGGGACAATGGTTACACATAACATATAGGATTATTAGGTGAGAAGTCCATTTAAATATTATTAGTCTCTCTCCTCATGAAGCAATATGTTACTACCAAAAGTAAAATCATCTTCTTTGATTGTTATAGGATTTAGTTTTCTTACCATCATGGGTAGAGTGGATGTGTAATAAATGTGTTAGATTGTGCATTACATTAAAAATAAAAAAAAGATTGAAAAGGAAGAAAAAGAAAAATATCATGTTAATTTAAATTTATTTTAATTTAATTTTTTTTAATTATAATAGTTTAAATTTTTGGGGTTTAATACATGCATGGTTAAGATGATATAAGTTTGTATGTTATAAAAATCTATATGAAGATAGTACAAAGAAAAAAAAATATATGTAATGGAAATCTTAATCTTAAGATTTAGTACATTGAGTGAGGATGTCACAATAATCTTAAGACAATGGCTAAATTATTAAACACTAATATTGATGAAGGTTTTTAGAAACATTTCTCCCTTGTATTTTTTTAATGAAGGATTCTAGCATACACATATGGATGGAGGTTTTACTTGACATCTTCTATTTAGTGAACTTATGATATATATATTGATTGGTCCACTTTAATATAACATTCACCACTACACAACTGTTCCACAAGTAGTAATGCAAGCCAAAATATTTTATAAAAAGTATTTGTTGTTTTTTCAAAAGTATTTTATGGTGCACTCATATTTAACTACGTCGGTGCATACCATACCATGTGTACCAAATCAGGTTAAAATATTTTTAAACAATGGGGCATTCTTTTAAAATTGTCAGTTGTTTCCCAAAGAAATAAATGCACTAGTACATAAAGATTCCATGTGCACTAAGGTAGATTAAAATATTTTTAAAAATATCAACCATCTTTAAAAAAAAACATGTTGGTGCCCTATATATATTAAACTACCCTAGTGCATAGTAATACCCAATGCATCGATATTTGTTAAAAATATTTAAAACCACCAGTGCTCCTAATACCTACAAATGCATCAGTGCATCGAGACATGGGGCACATCGTGATACAATAAATTAAAAAAAATACAAAACTGGAAATTCATTTCTATCATTCATTCAGTGCTTCACACCCATACAATCATTGGTGCTCACTATATTCTACAACCACCCCATTGTCTGGTGCTATTGGATTGCTCGATTCCTCAATTCCTTCGCTTCCATAATGGACTTGAGTCATTTTGGAATTTTCCAAATGGCACCAAATTTTTCATTTTTTCTCTACACGGAAACCATGCCTCCTTGATGGATAATAAACTAGGTATATTATTTGTTATCCCTTAATTTAAATTTTTAGTGTATTAAAATTTAATTTTTTTCTTTAATTTCATTGTTTTTTGTATTTTTTGAAAAACTTGCACTAGTATGTGCATGACACTCAACTCAAACCATTTGTTAGTGCTCTAATAGGTTGCATAAACTAGTAGTTCTCTAATACATCATAAGCATGTTAGACTAGACACACCAAATTTCTATGTGGTATCTCATGTGATAATAGATGTATGACACACCACTAATGATGTTCAAATTACATTTAGGCACATCACACATCATTTGAAAAAAATTTGAAGGGCGTTGGTGTGTGTGTGCGCGCACACACACACACACACATTATTTTCTTGCACCGAAAGATGGTGCCTAAATAAGATGCACCAATTATTTTTCTTTCTCTTAAGTTTCTTTGGTCATGGTACTCTAATATAGTGCAAGCACACTAAAGAGTTAAATTCAACAAAACAAATTTTCTTGTACTCTTCAATGTGCCAATAAATGTACGACTACATCGTGGATGATGCACCACTTAAGCTTACATGCATCAAACAAGTCTAACCTTGCATGCACAAAATTTCCATGCTATATGTTGCATAAATGAATAATGGCACATCGCTCACTCTCGGTGATGATACCAAGGGATGGTAGTTCTCTTTTTCATTTGTATCAAATTATCTTGTGTAGAACACCAAATTTGAATTACATATTTTATGAATCATATCATCGTTATTTTGTGAACACTTTGATATTAAATTTATATTTTTTTTAACAAAATTGTATTTGAACTAGGCATAGTCACTACAAGTGAATTATTTGATTTTGTTACCTTAGTGTTATAGCGCAAAATGCCACACCTATGCATTTGTGCCATGGACCAATCCTTTCCCAATGCTTGCTAGACTTTTCCCCAAAAGACCTCTCAAAAATCATTTAAAAAACATGCCCTAAGAGCATATCCATGGGTTTTCCTAGTGCAACATGCGAACATCCATGAATTTCCTCACTGAGACCCATGGATACCCTCAATTTTGGTAAAAAATAAAATAATCCCGTGTTTCCGGGCAAGTTTTTTGGTTGGGCTTGTTTCCCAACGACTCCTGCTCGTACACAACAAAATGCAACTTCCCAAACCTCTTTGGGAAGTTATAAAACAACCATGGAGGGATAATGAGAGGACAAGTCCCTTGGTGCAAAGTTCTGCTGCCAGCATCTATCAAACCTCCTTTCCATTTAATTCTCTGAGAAACATCCCCTTTAATCTAGAAACTCCTTTTCCAGAGCTTCTTTCTCATTTTATGTGGCTATAGGGTGTCCCATTATCCCTATCTGATCCATTGAGAGAATATTATATCGATTGAGTTGATGCTTGAGGATTCCTGAAGGAACCTGAATAGTTGGCTTCAAGATGGTGCCTAAGGATGGACAAGGTTGTAACTTACCTTTTCCACTTGTTGATAATAAAAGAGTTTGTTTTCCCCAAAATTTTGTCTGCAATGTATGTTTATATTTATGATTACTTTGAATATGACATATAACATGCACATGCTTTTGATTGCATAAATACTTTCGTCACAACCCTAGTTTCATATCTATCTTGTAGGCTGATTCCAACAGAAGATCATGAGCTCTTCGACGAATTGGAGCGGGATCGACATCAAACAAGAGAAAAAGGTGCACTTTCTTTTCTCTTCTCTATCCCTACTTTCTCCTAGTTTAGGTAGTTATTTTCTTTAGTTTTTGTGTGCTTGTCACTGAGGGGAGATTGTTATCTCTTTCACTTGGTATTGCTCTACTGTGATCCTGACCCATTATCACAGGGGAAAAATACCTTAATTGTAATTGGCGACTCCACTGGGGATACTCCTAGTTGGGTCAATTTGGTTGAGGTGTCTTTTTTTCTTTCTTTGTCTTTTTATATTAGTTTCTTAGTCTTTTACAAAGTATTTTAGCCTCACAATGCCTATTGATAAGTCCTGAATCCCTCTATTTCTGAGTGGCCCTTTTTATTTTCTTAGCTTACCTTGCTATCCGTGAGTTGCATCTCTGTAGTCTACGTACATCTGTGAGTTGCATATCTACATCCCACAGATATCTGTGAGTTGCATCGGTAACAGTCGCGGACTTGTGTGAAGTTGAATGTTTTTTTAATTTCTCTTCCTTTCTTAGTTGAATGCTTGGTTTCACATAACTAAAATTTATTAGAAAATTTTCATTTTTCTAGGGTGAACAAACAAGTTTAGGCTAGGGCCTTGGCATAGGTTGCAGAGTAAATTTCTCCAAGGATACTAAACAAACATAAGTGTCTGAGATAGGGAGTGTAGAACCCAGTTTTCGTATAGGTTGGTTCAGAAGCTCCTATAACAAAAAATTTAAACACGAGGTCGCATAAGGCATATCCAAGGAGATTCCCCTCCAGAGCTGGATCGAGCGTAGTGGAGAGATTGTGTATTGGGGGTTTTGATTCTACCCATACCTCCGGTAAGGAGTTTCTTTCGAGGCTTCGGGATTTGTTACCCTGCCCACACTTTCGATCCCAACTATCGACTGTACCCCTCAGACATTGGCTACAAGTTGGTAACCATAGTTTCTCCTCCTAGGTGTATCACACGGTGACTACGAGGATTTGTCATAGTACTTGAGGCAAATTTTGTATCACACACTTCAATATTGTTGGAGGGTGCCCCGCGAAGCGTGGGTACTTACACCAGATAAGGTTGATCTATGGAGGTCAGGATAAATGCTTCTCATACCTTCGTGCGTTGGTCTACGAGACTTAATAAAACCATGCCTTCACCCGGAAGGGCCCGATCCCACTTTGTTATTTTTCCAGCCCTAAGGCTTAATCCACTTGAGTCAAAATATTGACAAAGTTTTTTTTGTTTATCTTGTCTTTAGGGATTTATAATGGTGTGTTTTGTGAAGGTAGTTCAACCTTAGGAGGGTGAGTCAATTGTCACTGAGATATGATAACTCAAAGTGTCCAATGTATCACCTCAAAGATCAAGGACAATTCAAGGCCTTCTTCCCAAGATATTAGAAATAATTGTCCCCGGTCTCCACAAATGCATTGAATTGATCATTCTGACACTTTCTTATCGGTTGTTCAGGATGAGATCGTAGACCATAACTCTCCAAAAGTCAACATTTTATAACCAGAAGAGGTAATTGTTGAGGATCTTGGAGTTGAGGAATTCGATCCACGCGTTAACTCTCCATTACCTTGGACTTTCCCATTTCCGATCGTACGAGTCCCACTTCCAGGATCAGACTTCACTGATAGTATCCATCTCCACTAGGCCATTATGGATGACACTTTTCCAGTGTCAGGGTCGGGAGCCCCTGCAACTCCCACCTCGGAGATAGTTACCTGGGGGATCTCTCCTCCTAGTATGTCAGTTCAAACGAAAAATGTGGTTCAATCCACTATCATTGTGACAACCAACAACAATGCCTCGTCGATTATCAGTCCCACTCGAGTTTCAAGTGCAACTACATCTTTTTCGCTAACAAAAAATTCTTTCTCTTCTAGAATGTCATCAATGGACGTGATTAACACATTGATGATTTCTCATCCAATGTCCAAATCGTTGAATGTCGGTGCGGGGAGCACTCAAGCTCCTTACCAAGCCTTTTCTTAGGGTAGAAGTCAGATTCCTTTGTCATCTCCATTCATCGGAAGAGGACTTGTTCCATTTTCCAGCCCTAACCCCACATGGGGTTGGGGAGCCTCTATGGGTAGCGCATCCCAATCCGCTAGTATGCCATCTACTTCGACCTTATTCACACTTTACGATGGGTTTGAGAGTAACTTTTTCACCGTGTCTGCAGTGTCAGCAGGGGGGAACCCCTTCCAAAGTCAACCTGTCCCTTGGAAAGGACCTTTATCCTCGCTAGATGATCCAGGAGGATCTCGTTGGCCACCCACCTTTTCCAACTAGCTCAAAACATTTTTTTTGGCAACTTACTATGTTTAGCAGTTTTTTTGGTTCCTAAACTTCCAGGGCCATTTTGAGGGACTAAATGATGCTTTTTCGTGATCGGGCACCTCAATGATGGACAAAAACTCTCATTGAGCCCCCTAAATGAATTTCCTCGTCAATAATTTCCAAAGAGCTATCGTGTGCCCTAAACATATATCATATACAAAAGTTACGACCCTTGGAAGTTGATGTACTAACTTACCCCAACGAGGCCCACATGATTTCTGGGGCTTCTTCTCCCAGGGTTGGGTTTTTGGATATCTAGGGTTTTGGCATTCAAGTTTATTTTAAAAAGGAATTTGAAGCCTCATTGTACTCATCTTCTTGTGAATGGGCATAGCCATCGCATCTCTTCTCATAGATAAGTTTCCACCATTCTAGAAAGTTGTTTTCAATCTGTATTTTACAATTTTCAGCATATTTCTTATTTAATAGAAGTCAAGTTTTACTGTATCTCTGTTATTTTTCATTGTGTCTTTGTGTTAATATTACAAATTTGTGGTTTCATTTCATTCCACTAATAAATTTGGATCATTAGGCGTTCCATTGGGGAGTACCCCTCCCCAAGGTCAGTGGAATCCATTCTAAGGGATGTCGCAAGGGGGCAACCCCTTTCCTGATCAATCTACCCCCATGTCAAGATTTCTTCCTTTCCATGGGGGGTCCATTGGAGGTAACCCTGGTTTTCCTCTCGGGAACCAAATAGGTGGATGTTTTCCTCCGTTTAACAAGGGGCCACAAGATTTTATCCAAAGCAATGGTTCAATAGAAAACTCTTTCCGGAAACCTGGTGCCAGTTACAACCCAAGACCTTCTTTTCAGGATGCTCATTAGTTAATGACACAACCTAGGTTACCATCTGTAACAAATTTTCATTTGTCAAATTTGTGATGAATGATCCTATTCGTAATGGCCCTAGTTGGTATGCGGTCCCAACCAAATTATCTTCAGACATTCCAAAGTTTAACGAGAAAAGTAGCAAGGATCCTAAGGACCACGTGATGACGTTCCACTCATGGTGCTTGTCCAACTCACTGAATGACGATTCGATCGGGTTTTGTTTGTTCCAACATACTCTCACTAGAGGTGCTATGAAATGGTATATTGAAATCAATAGGGGGAAGTACTCAACATTCAACGATTTAGCCATGGTTTTCTTAAACCACTTCAAACTCCTTGTCTGGTACGATGCCGAGACAAAATTGTTGGATAATTTTGTACAAGACAACACCATGCACATTTTCGATCACATTCAAGAATGGAGGAGAATAAAGATCCTAATTAAGGCTACGGTTCCATCAATTTTTCTCCTTGAATGGTTCTTGAAATCTCTACTCCTTTATATTTCAAAGGACGTCGCAACTTCAGGAGTGTTTTCAGAGGAACATGAAATATTTCAGGTGCAACAGTTAGAGCTTATATACTCTCATTCAGGAATGCTCTATGATATTATGCCAAACGTGTTGTGATCTACTCTCAACTTGGAAAATCAAAATTCTAACCCACATGTCGATGGTATAGTGGGTTGTGCTCAAACAAAAGCCATAGATCTAGCCACTAGCTAGATGCAAAAACTTATTATTCAACAACCTGCGGTCGATCCATCCTCTGGATCAACCACCCTTGCCACCCAGTCTTCTGATGTACATTATGTGAAAACAAAGACTTCATAGGGTCCTCAACAACCTGAAGAGAAAATAAAAGGAAAGGGTAAGAAAGTTGGTGGTGGAAATAAAAAAAAGTTGAACAAAAATGTTGAGGGGGACAAGGATGAGAAAAGGAAGGTGAAGTTTCCTTGCAATCTTTGTGATGATGACCACCTTACACATTATTTCCCACGAATGGAATAAGTCCATCATCTTATCAAATTGAATCAATAAAAACAACTTGCTATATTGAAAAACCTTTCCCACAAGGGTAAAATTTGCAGGTTGGTTCTTCCAACTTCAACAAACAAGGGGAAACTTCAAGTGCTCCCCCGTTTGATGGGTATCAAGGAATTGTAAAAATGCTTAGCACTTCAAAGCTAAAGGGTGTAGATTTTTCAACTAGGTATCGTAATTATGATAACCTTGAGTCTACTGAGAAGGGTAAGAAAACTTCAAAGGATTAGGCCCCTCTCCACATAGAGAAGCCTGACAAAGAGACAATGCATTTCATACCTAAGGGATTTTATAAAAGGAAAACACATAATCCTAGTACACGAGCCCCTCTCAGTTATTCATTTGTGGAGGATTTGGCTCAGACACCTTGTGCAATTTCCTCTTTGGAGGTACTCCAAAGTTTTCCCTCGCAGTGCACTGCATTGTTATCTGCCATAAGAGCTAAAAATTCTGCTAGTCAGCTTGTAATGAAGTTTGATTCTACTGAATTGAGGCCATTCCTTATGTATCACGTATCTTTTCAGATTGGGTTTATTTGAAACAATCTCTTAGTTAAGAGAATCATCGTTGATGAAGGAGATTACACGTGCATAATGTCTTTGTCATGCTAGAAAACCATTGGTTTTCTTGAACTTACGCCTTCTCCTACACTCTTGATTTCCTTCGATGGACGCTCGTTTCGACCACATGGTATGATTCCTTCATGTTCGGTTACACTAGGGGGAAAGTCTCTTTGTGTAGAGGTTGAAGTAGTTGACGCGCTCGACTATAATCTCTTGTTAGGAATAAGTTTTACATACGCCATGACGTTGTCTCGACATTTTTTCGGATTATATGTTTTCCCCATGAGGGAAGAATTGTGATCATCGATCGTGTGACGTCCAACCTTTATGAAGTGATAGCTAATCCCGGGACTACTATCCCTTGGATTGAAAACTCTCAGGCAGCCACTGAGAGCATCGATTGTGGGATGTACCCTTCACTTATGGGATCTTTTGAATTTCCCGCACCAATTTCATACGTTCATGCTACTCTGGTTAATAGGGTCACTTCGTTTAGGATGTCGTATGTACAGGACCCATGGACCCTTCCCTCGCCATCAAGTATGGTTGAATATCGAGTTCATTCTAGGATGGTCGAACCTTTGTCTGCAACTGAAATAGCTTATCAAGCCATTTAGTAGGCCACGACAGGCCCAAATCAGACTACAACAGTCACTAAGGAGGATGATCTCTTTCCTGAGCCTATTTGGACTCAAAACTCTTAAATCTCCCAAGACTGTTTGAGTACTGTCTTTACTTCGGACGAAGCAATCATTGAGGCAATGATCAGAGCTGAAAGGCCATGGGAGGATTTGCATCATAGATCGTATTTCCTCCCTGAACTTAGTCGATTAAAGAGTGGAGAGTTCAATTCATCCATTGATGGAATTTTTTATGGAGTAGTCAATCCCTTGGCCAAACATGGTGTCTATGATGAAGGAAACATGACTAATACATCATAGACGATCCCGATCAACATTTCTAAGAATCCTGAAATTGTATAAAATGTCTTTATCGGAGTAGAATGCTCACAGGACGGTATCACTCAATATATGACACTCTTTAAATAATTTTGAGATGTTTTCGCATGGTCTTACAAGGAAATTCTTGGCATTGATCCGCGAATAGTTCAACACGAGATTCAAACTTATGAAAATGTAAAGAAATTTAAACAAAAGTTGAGACCTTTGAACCCCAGAAAGGAAGCGACAATAAAAGTGGAAGTTTAAAAGTTTCTTATGAAGTCTTTATCTACCCAGTTCCTCTGATGGAATGGGTCTCCAAACCTATTCTCGTTGATAATAAACAAGGTACAATCTGTGTCTACATGGATTTTAGGGACTCGAATAAGGCATGTCCTAAAGATAACTTCCCGACACCATTCATTGATCATATCTTGGTTGAGTGTGTAGGGAGTGAAATCTTCTCATTTATGGATGGTTTTTCCGGCTACAACCAAATTGAAATTCATTCGGAAGACCAAAAAAAGATGACCTTCATATGTCCCTGGGGTACGTTCTCTTACAAGAAAATGTCGTTTGTTCTTAAAAATGCTGGTGCAACATTCCAACGGGCGATGATATTTTCCTTTCATGACTTAAAACATATAGTGGAGGCATACTTAGATGATCTCACGAATCACTCGCACAAGAGGGCCCAACATCTCTTACACCTCCACTTAGTTTTTGAATGGTGTTGTTTCTATAGGATCTGATTGAATCCACACATGTGTATTTTTTGTGTGACCTTTGGTTGTCTTTTGGGATTCATCATTTTGACAAAAGGGATCATGGTTGAACCCTTTAAGGTTGAGGTAATAACTCAGTTTCCTCCCTCGCGTACAATCAGACAACTTCAAAGCCTACTAGGAAAGGAAAATTTCCTTAGGCATTTTGTCCCAAACTATGCTAACATAACAAAGGGATTTATGCACCTTTTGAATAAAGGTATCACATTCTATTGGGACGAAGCTACACAACATTATTTTTATTCTTTGAAGAAAGCGTTGGTTTTAACTCCTTTTTTGAGTCCCCCTAATTACAATCGAGACTACTTGTTGTATTTGGCAGCAACCGAGTCTTTGATCGACATGGTTCTATTTCAGAAGGATGATGAGCTCCAAGAGCATGTCACTATTACTTGAGTTGTTCTCTCATGGGTCTTGAAATTAGATATTCACATGTAGAGAAGCTGGTGCTGGCAGCCTTTCATATTGTCCAGTGGGTCCACATTACATTCTATTATGAAAGAAAACCGTCATTGCCACGGTCAATCCATTTAAATATTGTTTAACTAGGATAATTATTGACGGGAAGTACAACAAGTGGATTGTTTTTCTTCAAGAGTTCGACTTGGACTTTGTGTCTGCAAAATCTAAGAAGTATTTAGTATTCATTGAGCTGATGTCATATTTTCTGGTAGAGAACAAGGAAGGTGAAACGACATAATCATTTCCGGATGAGCACATTTTCCTCATCTCTTCGTCTGATCCGTGGTGTGGGGATATCCTTATATATCTCCAAACTCTGAAGTTCCCTCCAAACTACTCGAGAGACAAGCGAAAACATATCCATTATATGGAGAAAAATTACCTCATTATCCCTGACACTTTGTATCGACGAGGGGTGGACTCGATCCTTTGGTTTTTCTTAAATATTGAAGAAGTGGAGGTTGTTTTGAACGACTACCATAATGGAGCATGTGGTGGTCACTTATTTGAGTTGGCAACAACCCAAAAAAATTTGCGCATAAGCTACTTTTGGCCTACGATCTTTAAATATTGTGTTGAAGCAGTCAGGAAGTGTCATCCATGCAAATTTTCACTAAGAAAATGCATGTACATCCTGCTCCAATGTTTCCCATCATCACTGTTGGTCCCTTCACCAAGTGGGGGTTAGATTTTATGTCATGCCACCTGGATTCATCTAGGGGGTATATTTACATCATCGTAGTCATTGACTACTTTACTAAGTGGGTTGAGGCTATGCCAACATTTTATAATGATGAGGGCACAATAGCACTATTCATATTCAATCAGGTCATAGGTAGCTTTAGAGTTCTGAGAGAGATTGTCACTAAACATGGTAGTTAATTTCAGAACTGCATGATTTCAAAATTAATATTGAAATTGGGGTTTAGGAAGGAACACTTGTCTCCCTACTACCCCCATGCTAACGGTCAGGTTGAATCCATAAACATGTAATTAAAAATGATACCGAGAAGAATGATTAATTCAAATCGAATGAACTTCCACTTGATGCTTTACACGACCTTGTGGTCTTACTAGACCTCATTCAAAACTGCCACTGTTTTCTCACCATTCCAACTCATTCATGGGGTGGAAGCGGCTTTTCCTATTGAATGTGAAGTTCCTTCACTCAAAATAGCAATCGAGCTCCTTTCAGACATGACTCGACTCAAATAAAGCTCAGTTTACCTTGAACATCTCGACAAGAAACGTCGAGATGCATCTTTAGCAAATGAAGTGCATAAGAAATGATTCAAGTCCTAGTACGATAATTCTGTCCATCCCAGGATGTTCTCCAAGGGAGATCCTTTATTAGTCTACGACCAGGACAAGGATTCCTTGGGGGAAGGAAAGTTCAACCCCATGTAGTTCATCCCTTATGTTGTGCGACATGTTTTATAGAAAGGATAATACGAGCTCATAGATTTTGAAGGAAATTTGTTGTTTGAGCAAAAAAATGGGTTCTACCTGAAGAAGTACTATGCTTAATACTAAGGGCTCAAGCATTAGCACTATTGTATTTATTGTCTATATTGTACGCAAATTTGTTTATGTTTTTAGTCCCTTTGTTGCATTAGTGATTGATGTGCTTCTGCTATATTATAGATGCCCGAGGAGTCATTGATTTACTTCAGATTCACAGATGGTTCCAATCTCCATAATCAACACCTAACCTCCACTGCTTGGGTGATCTATTCACCTTCTAGTCAACTAGTGTCCATTGGAGGTGTGTGTCTTAGGGAAACTACTAACAATGTTGTCGAGTATATCACAGTTATTGAGATTTTGTGAGATGCATTGTCAAGTGGCATTAATCGCCTCCAAGTGTTCATCGATTCACAGTTGGTTGTTTCACAATTGAATGGTGTGTATCGAATTTGAGATCTGGTGCTATTACTGTTTTTCCTTAGGGTACGTCTTATGGAATGTTATTTTGAGTTCATTACTTATGAGCATGTTCCTAGGAGATCTATTGAGTTAGTTGATGCTTAGTTAATTATGTGTTATATTGTAATTTATATCATCAATATAGTAAAGAATACATAGTCACATGTAAATATACACCTTTTCGAGTAAAATACAAAATGCATATAAAATAAAAAAAATAATATATATATCAAAATGAGATCCATCAAGTATAAAGAGTGGGGCCTCCTATCCCCCTAAGGTCATACAATGTTATACAAATAAAAAAAATTGTGCTATGAGCACATAATATGCCTAGGCTTGACGCTAGTGCACCCTATCATAAAAAACTACGATGTTTTCCAAAGGCCGAAACAGTCGGACCCATGGCCTTGGTACTCCCATTGCATGTCATTGCATGCCTACGAGAAGGTCATCAATGGTAGCCATAGGAACATTGTGCATGAGGACCTCAAATTTTTGGCCTACACTACACAAGGTCCTCGTTGCATCATCACTTGGTCCTTCCTCCTCTCTACCTCATCGACTATGTCACAGGACATCAGTTGGTCTCACGAGTGCTCTATCTGCATAAAAGTAAGGTACTTGTTAGTAGGTCAAATCTCACAAAAAAATATAGATAATTATATTTTCAAAATTAAAAAATTAAATAACACAAAATGAAAGGTTACCTATATCCTGTAGCTTGTCTCCAACAGGGATGATGACATCTGGGTCGTTAGTAAAGTCGATGCTTGCATATGGGTAGTCCTCAATGAATGGATTTTGTCACTCCCACCAGCCAAAGAAGTCATCATCAAATGGAATTTACATTTTTCCACCTCCTAAGTGAGCTATGAGCTTGGTCCATTGAACCATGGCTAGCCATGGTCGCAAGTGTCCTTGCATGTGTGTTTGGGGGTTCATCATGGGCACCTTATCGAAGAATAATGTGCATAGGACACTACCGAAGCAAACGTTCTTTGCCCTCTTGAGTTTGCAATCTGTCAACTATGATTTCATATTATTGAGCATGGTAGTGCTCCAGTCATACATAGTAGGGTGTAGGAATTCAAACCCATAGTGCATTTGCACATGTGATGAAAAATGTAAGGAGTTGGATCCCACGATCTGAACCAGAGTGTATAAGATGAAACGAAGACTAAGGTTGGTCTTGAGAGCCACTCTTCTTGGTGCCGAAATCACAGTACTCATTGATGAATTCGTTGCTACTTCGACCTCCTCCCTAATATTGGAAGTTTGGCACTTCCCCTCTCCTCGAAAAATTGGTAATGAAGTAAATTTCTTCAACCGTAATGGTCAAATATTGTCCAACGATCATGAATTCCTCTGCATCTGGGTTCCAATAGTCAATTAGGAAATTTAATAATCTCCTTTGCACTCTCATGCCACCAACTTGGAAAAACTCTTACATGCCACAAGCATGCATATCTTTTTTTCCCTCATCGTTGTCAAACACTGATCGATCCATGTAACATCCCCATCCACCCAGGTCAGGGACTGCCACATTGAGAACTTCTCATATTTATGATATTCAAAAATATACATACCCAGCCATAGTCTCGCTCGGTTATGACACACAAACACTCTTGCAGAACTACATACATATAAAACTTAACAGACAATTACATTCTACATATACATAGATTAATGGGGAAATAATAGTAAGCCTATACATACAAAATATACAGGAAAAAAACATAAATATAAGACATAGACAAATACACAACATGCAAATGGACACATAATTGATACTCATATTTTTACATAATACCACCAACTATGTGAAGACCTTCCACGAACCTCCCAGCCTTAGAGCACACTGCTCATCACTCTCAGCAGTGGGTCACCCCTGATATGGGACTAAAATCCACCTGGGTAAAGGGATTCCTAGGCTAGGCTGAGACAAATGGAAGTTGCACAGTCAAGAGGAAGGATTTCATCCTAGAATCCAACTCACACTAATATCCTACAACCTCTCATTCCTCACGTGGTTGTCCCACCCCAGGAAGTGTTCCCCTTCTCTGTTCAATAGTCCTTCAACTGCCCCACTTCGCTTCCAGGGCTTCAACAACATGGAGGATAGGAATTCTCAGAGCACTATAGTTGTCATTGGGCTCCCTCTGGGAAAATCACTTCCCCAACAACCTCTCTCACCTGGAGAGAGTTTCTTGCAGGCCTGGCAACCTGCTTCTTCAGTCCACGGGCCTGAAAAACTACCTCTTCAAACCACAGGCCTGACAACTTTCTTATTATTCCAACTCTATAGTCAATTATGTAAGAGTGGTGGCAACAACAACAAATTGTTAAGGCATGGTACAGGCTCAGGAAAAGTACAGGCGCATTATGCTTCACAGAAAAAGTACGGGATAGCTCACGAATGCCTCCAGGTTCTCGAGGTGCATGAGTAAAGCAGAGGTCGACCATGGCTCAGTGCATGAGTGAATGGGGAAAAGATCCCAAACAAACTATTTCCCCCCACCTATATTTTCATGCACCATGATTAACACATGTCTCCCTTGGAGCTCGTTTCTCTCCACTTGGGATTCATTCCCTCTTCCATGAGACTTAGGATAACAAAATTATCCTCACCATAGTATTTAGGAAATAATAATATAATATTCCTTTTGAGATAATCCCGCTAGTTTATTCCCTTTCCTAGGCTCTTAGCTATCCCTTTCCCTTTCTAGTGGAGCTTAGTCCCCCACAATATTTTATCATGGTTGATCTACATGCAGTGATGTATTGTATTAATGATATGAGTGTTTACATATACAAAAATAGGCTCACTTGCCTTAGCATATAGGATCTCCAGCCTAATCATCACATAAGCCTCCTAGATTATAATCGCTTGGCTCACCCGCCTATAAAACATGTTTACAATTCAGTTGGGGCTTGGCCTTGGGGTATTACAATCCCCTCCCCTTAGATTTGCACTGTCCTCAGTGCAACTTATTTACATATTACCATCATGATTTTTAAAAATATTCAAAAAGATGTGGGTATTCTACCCACATAGCATCTTCATGCTCCAACGTTGCATCCTCAGGACTGTACCAGGTCCATTGGAACTTTACTAGCCCTATGGATCTATTCTAGAACTGCTTGATCTTCCAATCTAGTATGCACACTAGATGCACTTGAAAAGTGCCTTCTTGCTCCACCTAAATCACATTCCAATCAATAACGTGATTAGCATTGGGTATATACTTCTTGAACAATGATACATGGAATACATTATGAATAGTCATAGATGCAGGTAATGCAAGCATATAAGCTATAGGCCCAATCCTTTCTAGGATTTCAAACGACCCACAATAACGAGCTGCCAACTTGGAACAATTTCCCAATTTCAGGGGACTTCTGTTGGCCTTCACTTTCAGGAATACATGATTGCCTATATAAAATTCCCTATGAATTCTTCCCTTATCAACATAACTTTTCTGTCTTTTTTGAGAATCCTTTAAATTATGATTTATTTTTGACATCTTCTCTTCCATTTCCATGAGCAACTCTGGCCCAACTACTACTCTATCTTTTGGGTTGTCCCAACTTACAGGTGTGTTGCACTTCCTGCCATAAAGTGCCTCAAATGGGCTCATCTTCAGAAATGATTGATACCCAATATTGTAATAAAATTCTACCAAGTGTAGATATTCTTCCCATTTTGATGGTTTATCCATCACATATATCCTCAACATATCTTCAATCACTTGGTTCACCCTCTTTGTTTTCCCATAAGATTCAGGATGATAAGCTGTGCTAAAATTAAGATTTGTTCCAAATCCTTTAAATAAACCTTTCCGGAACTTTGAGGTAAACTTTGGGTCTCTTTCAAACACAATTTTCTTGGCTATACCATGAAATCAAGCTACTTCCCTCATACAAATATCATCAATGTTAGTTTCCTTGTGAGTGAGCTTCACTGGAATGAAATGAGAAGATTTAGTAAGTTTTTCCACCACTACCATGATAGAATCATTCTGCTTGTTTGTTCTGGGATGAAATCCATTGTCACTACTTCCCACTTACACTTAGGAATGGGTAATGGATTCAACAAATTAGCTGGGTGCCTATGCTTAGCCTTGACCTTTTGACACTCCCAACATATACCAATGTACTCAACAATTTCTTTCTTCATGCTTGGCCAATAATATTGGCTCTTGACAGCTGTAATAGTTTTTTGATACCTTGGGTGCCCAACATAAGGCACATCATGCATTTCCCTTAGTATCAGAGTTTTCAATTCTTGAAAATTGGGTACATAAATCTGGTTTCTGTACATGAGAATTTCATCAATTCCCAACTTGTAATCTTCAATTTTCTGTGCAAATTACCTTGTTGTAATTTTACCACTAATTCCATGTAATGCAAATTTGATTTTGTAGCCTTTGAGATTCTTCCCTTCAAATCATATTGACACATGTTGATGGTTGTAGCATGCAACTCATGCACTCTCCTACTGAGTGCATCAACCACCTTGTTCTCTTTCCCTTTGATATGCTTTATATCAAAGTCATACTCAGTAAGAAATTCCAACCATATGCTCTACCTGTCATTTAAAGTTGGATGATCAAATAAATATTTCATACCATTATGGTCTATCCTCAGCTCAAATTTTTTTCCCATGAGGTAGTGTCTCCACTTCTTCAAGGCATGCACTATGGCTTCCAACTACAAATCATGAGTGACACAATGTCTTTCATGCTCCTTCAACTTCCTTGATTCATAACATACAACATATTCATTCCTACTAAGGACTCTACCAAGTCCTTTACATGCTTCTGCACATACAATGAAGTCTTCATTTGGATCTACAATCCTTAGAATTGGAGCACTGGTTAATAATTGCTTCAAGTGTTGGAAGATCTTTTCACACTCCAATGACCACTGGAACTTCACTCCCTTCTTTTGAAAGGAAGTAATTGGGTGTGCAATATTTGAGAATCCTGCAATAAATCTTCTGTATTAGCCAGTGAGACCCATGAAGGATATAACTTCTGTCACATTCCTAGGCACTGACCATCCTTTAATGGCCTCAATATTTTCAGGATCCACTATGATCCCTTCCCGAGATATGATATGCCCCAAATAATGAATTTGGTTCTGATAAAATGAGCACTTGCTCAATTTGGCATACAACTCATGCTCTCTTAGTACCTGTAGTACCATCTTCAAGTGTTTCTCATGTTCCTCTTCTGACTTGGAATATATAAAGATGCCATCCAAAAAGACAACGACAACCTTATCTAAGTACTCTCTAAAAATACCATTCATTAAACACATGAAAACAACTGGTGCATTTGATAACCCAAATGGTACCACTGTGAACTCATAATTCCCATACCTTGTTCTGATAGCAATCTTGTTGATGTCTTCATATTAAATTCTTACCTAATGCTAACTTGATCCGAGATCAATCTTTGAGAATATTTTTGCATTCTTCAACTAATCAAAGAGGTCATCGATCCTTAGCAAAGGATACTTATTCTTTATAGTTACTTTTTTCAACTGCATGAAGTTAGTACACAGTCTCAATGTCCCATCCTTATTCTTCACAAATACAACTGGGGCACCCCAAGGTGACACACTTTGGTGTATGTATCCCTTCTTCATAATCTCTTCAAGATGCATTTGTAACTCCTTCAGTTATGGTGTACTCATCATGTAAGGAGTCTTGGAAACTGGAACTGCTCCAGGCATCAGATTTATAGAGAAAACAATATCTCTTTTAGGAGGTAATCCTGGTATTTATTTAAACACATCCTAAAACTCCTTTAGGACTGCATAATATTCAATATTTGATACCTTATCCTTAGGTGTTTATTCCATATGGGCTGCAGATATTGGACAATCCTTTCTGTAACACTTCTTCAACTGCATTGCTGAGAAATATCTAATAGCTACAACCCTAAGAATTCCTTGGATTGTCCTTAGTTTCCCTTCCTCATCTAGGAAAGTAAATGCCTTGTTATGACAGTATAAGACATCACGGTGTTGGTCCAACCAATCTATCCCAATTAGACAGTCATAGGAACCTAAAGGAATGATGTTCAAATCTTCCTTGGTGCTCAGCCCATTCATGCCCACTGGACATGACTTAACCAACTCATTAACTTTTCTCTTGGCTCCGGTAGACAACTGTACCAACAAAGATTTACCATTCTTGCCTCTTGGAAAATGAAATCTTTCCACCACCTTAGGATCTATATAAATATCACTAGCTCATGAATCAATTAAAATTGCAATGGTTTGGTTGTTGATCATACCTTCCACTTCAATCATGTGTGATTGAAATTCTGCTTGCTTGTTATCCAGGGCTGCATAGATCTTTAGTACATTTTTTCCCACGTCCTCCACTTTTTCATCTTGTTGTACATTGTGAAAAACTCTCACTTTTTCACTTCTTTGAGGACAATCTCCATAGAAATGATTTCCTCTACAACCGCAACATTGAATGGGTGCTTGCCTTGGCCTTTGCCCACTTATCTCAATCACTCTGGGCTCTCTGGAAGCTGGCTGTCCTTGAGGACTATTTTTGAAGAAAGGTGGATTATTTACCTTCTTCCTCTATTCCATCTTGAACTTCTTCTTGTCTTCCCAAGATTTTTGGAGAGTTGACTTTCCTTTCTACTGATCATATAGGCATTTATCTCGCCTTATGGTCTCTTCCAATGTCTTGGGATAATCATATTGAATCTTGTCATTGGTGAAAGATGGCATTCCACTCAAATACCTCTGAATCTCAATTGTCTCATCCCCGATGAAGGAGACATACTTAAACAGTTCCAAAAACCTTCTTTCATACTCATCAATGGACATACTTCCTAGCTTGAGTTCAAAGAACTCCATTTTCTTGTCATAATATCTCTTAGTTAAGTATTTCTTTTCAAAATACTTCTTGAATTCCTTCTAAGTAACATTTTTCTCTTTGATGTTGTGCACTTGTACAAGATGATCCCACCACATGGATGGTTTTCCTTTGAGCTAGCAGATATCAATTATTCCTTATGCATGAGAAGAATAATTATGCAATTGAAAATATTTTCTCATGCCTAGCAGCCATGTCTTGACATATTCATCCTTCTTGTGCTCACCATCAAATGTACGAGGTTTGATTTTTTTCATTTCTTCTCACAGTTCATCCATCGCAGACCTCTTATGATTCTTCCTGATAGGGGATGAACTGGAGCTATTTGGAATTATCTTATGGGAATGACTTGGGGAGTGATGGTGATGTCAACTAGCACTCCTTGATCTTCCTTTCTCATAAGGAGACCTATGACTTCCTGATTTTCTTGAGTAATTCTCCTTATCCAATTTCTTTTCAATTATGTCCAGGATATGCATTAACTTCATGTTGAAGTCTTCCTACTACTCATTGGATTTCATAAGCCTTTCATTATCATCCTTGTGACTTTGGACATCTTTCTGCAAATTTCTAATGGTTTCTACCATATTCAAATTTTCATCGTTTCCATCTCCATTTCCATTGGAGTTGGTTCCTTCAATACCCAAACAAACATCTATTCCTATGATCTCATACTCCTGACTATATGCCCCTTGTGTCTCTTCCATCCCTCTACACTCTGTGTTGATCCAAGCCTGATTTAGTTGTTGTTAACTCTGCAAAATGTGTAGCGAACAGAACTTTGTCAGGCTAACTGAATCAACAATTTGATGAAAAATATGAACCATTTTGGTTCAATAATACATCCGACTTATTTATTCTAATTTTCTGAGAAATTGATTGTTCAACTCAATCTTCTAGGTGAACAGTTATGTTATACGTTCCAAGATATTTCTAATGACTACTCCCTTTCTCAATTATGAGTTTTGAGAAGAAAATTATGAATATTTGAAAAGTTTTCTTTCCTGGAAGGTAATCTCTGTACAACTATTCTTCTTCTTCAGAGACGAATTGGCTCTTGGACCTGTGTTGGACCCTTGTTGGATCCTCTCATAAAGTAAACATACCTTCTTTACATCTTTAGGTGCATGTCTTCATAGCTCAGAACCCCATAGATTCATTCTTCTATCCCCCTTTTGTCTTTGAAAACATCAATTCGACACTAACCCATTTTATTTTGACTAAAGTTGCATAGGACCAAGGGCTATGGCCAAGAACTTAGCTGATGTGCACTTATCTGGAGCTTAGGGAATTCAGGGCTCCATAACTTTGGGCTTCGGAGGTTCTTACTGCATCATACCTTATGTTGGTTTTATTTCCCTTTTATCTATTTCCCCTTATTGGTCTTAAGGGATTCTAATTCTATTGACCATTACAGATTCACCCTGGCTCATAACTAAGAAGCTTCTCAAAAAAATCCCTTAAATAATATTGGCCCCTCTGGTCACCCAGAAGGAAACACAGTACATGGAGTGCACTGTGCAGTATCACCCGAGATAGCTCTATAGGTGGATGCAATACTCAGGTGTTTGCAACCTGAGATTGAGCGAGATCTACACCTTGACCTTTATTCAATTCATTTAACATCTAGTATAACATTCATTCTATGCATGCATGTGGAATATCAAATTTACTTAGTTGCTTCATTCATTCAACATTCATCAACTAATCATATGAGAAAGCACATTCATTCAGTCACATAACACAATGTTATTGTGGTTCACCCCCTTCTGGGCTATGTCCACAAAGATCTAGCTCTAAGGATTTTATTATAGTTTGGAAATATCCATGATGCACATGGTTACAATCTTAGTTATTCTTTCTTCCCACAGGATCCTTGATCCCTGCGAGGCTGACTAGGTCATACCAGGATCCTCAACCTGTGATCCAACCCTCATAATCGATTCTCTCATGACATTTATAGTTGACTAGTAACTTGTACCATCCTTACAGTTCTCTTCCTTTCTTCGTATATCTCGCCTACCCTCTCCTCTAGCTCTATGTATTTATCTCTTCTATTTATCTTCAACTCACCTACAATTACAATGTATTACAAAAACCCTAACCCTAGCATCGTTAGTTATTCCATGCATGTGTGTGTGCTACTTTTCCTTCCAGCTGTCTCTTTCCTCTTGCATGCTCCTCTTCCAAAAATAACCTTTCTTTTTTATTCAGCTTTCATCCAACAGGCCCCCAACACTGACATGTGGCTCGTCCCGAGCCACCTAAACCTGGTGCACTCCGTCGATCTCTCTTGTGATCACTTGGAACTTCTCTATGAGCTCCATTGCCTGTGTTTGGGCCTGAGCAGTCTTTTCCTTGAGTGCATCCAATACCTGCACTGTAATCTTGTCGCTGACCATCCCTACGCACTCTGCCTGAGTTTGTACCATGTTCGATTTTTCTTCTTTCGCCTATGAAATGAACTTTGCTGACTGCTCCTGGAGTGGTTCCATTTGAGCCTGACACTCATTTTTTTGTGTCTGCACAAATATGATTTCTGCTTGCAGTTTCTTCATATCCTATGCTCCTTTGACACACTCTGTGATCAACATTTTCTTTTGCCTCTGCTTGAGGTCCTGGATAGGTGCACGTATCCTTTCTTCTTCCTAGTCCTATTGTTGGACCTGTTGATCCTCTTCCAACTTCATCTAGAGATGTGCTTCCTTCTTGAACAAGTCGGCCGCTACATGGACTTGTCACTCTATCTCCGTTATATACGTTGTTTCCTCCTGCTTCATATCATCCTTCACCTCTGGTGGAGTGGTAGGTATGAGATGCTCTCGGAGGTGCTCGATCTCCTGTCTGTATTGATCAATTGTCTGGAAAATGTTATCAGTATTCTGTGTCACTGCGAGTTCGGCTGTCTGCATGATCTTTGGGATTTTCTAATAGGCTACGACCAATTACTGCTCCAACCTATCCATGTGATCTTTTTCATCTTTTGTCTCAAGATTACCCTGCTCGAGTACCAATTCTAGCTTGTCCTGATTGTCCTTTGCCTGCTACAATTCCACTGTGTTTGTGCATGCACGTGACTGTAGCTCTTGTGTGATGTTGACTTAGATTTTATACAAGGCCTTGGTTGATATCCACGTCAATACCAACTATATTAGGGACAAGTCCTTTATGGGTGTCTGCCCCATGATTTCATCCATGCGTAGCATGTTGGGTGTGACGTGAAATGTCAAGCTCGACTGTGCTGTCGTCTGTATCCTGTCCCACTCGCTTGATCCATCTTCACCTCCTATCTGTGATGTTGATGGGACTGTTCCTAAGCTGTTTCCATCCACCTGTGCTTCTCTGAGTTTCTAGAGGAGTTGTCGCATGTATCCTAGCTCTTCCTCAATCCCATCCCTTTGGCCCTCAGCATTGTCGAAATCCTCGACTGTGCAATCTTGGACCATTTGGGCCACCATGTCTGCATCATCCTCGGTGATTGTGTATTCTGGGGGAGTTCTGTGGGCCTTCGCCTTCTTGCGTGCACCCCCTGTATGAATGTCTGGCCTCTTAGTCTGGACTTTCTCTTGTTGAGTAGTACTTGATGTGGTTCCCTGTTGGTTTATTTTTATGAGCTATACCTTTAACATGATTGACCCAGGTTCAAGTCTACTAGGTTTCCAACTGTTACAAGGGAAAAAATCTTTATGGACAGGGTAAACCACAACATACAGGTATGACTGCAGAAATTGACTCAATTCCAACATATGCTATATAAACTAGTGTGCAAGTGAGATAAGAAAGAGGCCTACCTCATCAAAAAGTTTGAAGATGTTCACTATTGAGCACTTTGATCCAAAGCTTTGTACCTGCAACAAGTTCTCAACAAACAAGCATAGAAAGCATATAGTGATAATATAAAAGGTTAGAACATTAGATAGCATAATCCATTAATAAACATTACAAACATGCCCATGTATAATAATCATATATTTTCATGATACCAATAGGACGGGAAAGGAGTATTTCTATTAATAAATGATCCGCAGAAGTGATAACATTACAGACTTCTGTGTCGACACGGTTCGAAACCAAGAAACCAAGTTCCTTCCAACTGAGCCTCCACCAATTCAATCCTCCACCAAAGGCAAGCTCATAGAAGGGAGACAATGAGGTTCTCTCAATAATAAGGGAAGATATTGGGGGCTGAACACTATGTTCAGACTCAAGGGACAAAGGGATGCAGACTCAATATGAAGTAGTAATTTCTCTAGAGTAACTTTGCTCTCAAAGTTGAATTCTTTTTCTTCCTTTCCATAGCTCAAAATTTGCTCATTTATATCCTTCAAATGGAATTGAAGGGCCAAGTTGGAACATTTCCAGTATATGGAAGGCCAAGGATTAGAGATCTCCTATTGTGACATGGAAACCCGACTCCATTTTTGGATTTTTTGGCACAAATCCCAATGTACGTGGGCGGTAGTGGATTATCCTGCATATACACATGTTGTATAGTAGGCAGGGCATGTATATGTGGAAAAATATGTATTTTTAGCTTTTGATTCATAAAAAAAGGATGACAAGTCTGCATAGGGAAATGGAAAAAGGTCCTTTGTGCAAGATTGCAGTGGTGAGGAAAATCTTTCTATAACACCAACAAAGCCTCTAAAACTATCATCCCTCCTGGTAAACCAGAAGGAAACACAATGCAAAGAGTTCACTGTGCAGTCTCACCCAAGATAGTATTAATGGGTGACTGCAATGCTCAAGTGTTTGCATTTCAGGATTGAATGGAGATGTGAGAAGGGTGCACAAAGATTTCTATTTAAATTATTAAAGCAATATATTGTCATTCCCAATTATGAATGTAATGTAATCAAACTCATTAGCTCATTCATTCATCATGCTAACATCGAATCAAAAACAATAAAAAAGACACAAGCATTCAATTGTATATCACAAGTTTTACCGTGGTTCACCCCCTCCTGGGCTATGTCCACAAATATCTTTCTCTCAAGCTCTTCTATTATGGTAGCTCCAAAACTATAGCGCCATGTTCTTTAAAAGTAATCCTCAATTGGGTCGAGATCTATTATGAGGCGAACTATATCACACCAGTCTCCTCAGCCTGTGATCTAATCCTCGAGACCTCCCCTTCTGGCCCTCTATAGCTCAACAACTTTTCAAAATTAGGTCGTATGACAGAGTATTACAAACTAGTTATCAAAACATGACTCCTTCCTCCCATCGTCTCTTCAGGCTGAACAACTACTCCCTCTCTCTCAAAGCATTCTTTCATAATGGAAAACTACTCCCTAGGTATCTCTATATATATGTTTCTGGCTCATCATCCATTACAATGTATTACAAAAACCCTAACCCTAACATCGTTAGGTCTTCCATGCATGCATGCGTGCTGCTCTTTCTTCCAGCTGTCGCTTTCCTCGTGCATGCATTTCTTCCAAAAATATCCTTTCTTTTCTGATTCATCCTACTTCCAATAGGCCCCCAACACTGACATGTGGCTCATCTCGAGCCACCTAACCTCTGCGTGCTTCGTCAATTTCCCTTGTGATCACTTGGAACTTCTCCATGAGCTCCGTTGCTTGTGTTTGGGCCTACGTGATATTCTCCTTGAGTGCGTCCAATATCTGCACTGCAATCTCATCGCTGACCATCCTTCCACATTCTGCCTAGGTTTGTGCCATATATGTTTTGGCTTCCTCTGTGTGTGCAATGAATTCTTATGCTTTCTCCTGGAGAGGTTCCATTTGAGCCTAGCACTCCTTTTTCTGTGTCTAAACAATTATGAGTTCTTCCTGCAGTCTCTTCATGTCCTGTGCTCCTTTGAAATGCTCCATGATCGACATTGTCTTCTGCCTCTTCTTGAGGTCCTGGATCGCTGAACTTATCCTTTCTCCTTCCTGGTCCCACTACGGGACCTGCTGATCCTCTTCCAACTTCGTCTAGAGTTGTGTTGCTTTCTCGAACAAGTCAGTCGCCACGTGGACTTATCGTTCTATATATTTTACTTGTGCAATTGCTTCTTGCTTCCTTTGGTCCTTCACCACTGGTGGAGTGGTAGGTGTGAGATGCTCCCAAATATGCTCAATCTCCTATTGGTATTAATCGATTGTATGCACAATATGATCAATCTTCTCTGTCACCATGAGTTTGACCGTCTGCACATTCTTTGGGATTTTCTCATAGGCTACGACCACTTTCTGCTCCAGCCCATTTGCGCAGTCCTTCTCTTCTTTGGTCTTGAGCTTAGCCTACTCAAGTATCAATTCCAACTCATCTCGGTTGTCATTTTTCTGTTGCAATTCCACTGTCTCCATGTGTGTGCGAGACTGTACCTCCTGTGTAATGTTGACTTGCAGTTTATATAGTGCCTTAGTTGTAGTCCATGTCATTACCAACTATAGTTGAGCCAAGTCCTTTAGGGGTGTCTTCCCCATGATTTCGTCCATGTGAAACACGTTGGGTGTGATGTGAAATGTTGAGCTTGACTGTGCCATTGTCTATATCTTGTCCTGCTCACTTGATCCAGCTTCACCTCCTATCTGTGATGTTGAAGGGCCCGTTTCTATACTGCTGCCGACTACTTGTGTTTCCCCGATATTCCTGAGGAGATGCCACATGTATGCCAACTCTTCTTTAGTTATGTCCCTTTGGTGTGTCGCATTCTTGAAATATTCGACTGTGCAATCCTGGATCATTTGGGCCACCATTTCCACATCAGCCTCCGTGATCGTGTATTCTAGGGGCATTGTATGTGCCTTCGTCTTCTTGCGTGCACCCCTCATTTGGGTGACTGGCCACTTAGTCTGGCCTTGCTCTTGTGGCATAGCACTTGATGTAGTTCCCTGTAATGCCTCAACCTATTTCTGTTGTACCTATGACACCTGTGTGTTGTTATTCTTCCCCGTTTGGACTCCTATCTTGGATGTCCCCCCTTTCTTCTGTTGTGCCTTGTTATGACCCATCCTTGGTTTCTTGGGCACTGTTTCTTCCTCGAGCGTATTTTCCTTCCTTACCTCCTCAACATGTGTGTGTTCCTATCGTACCTCCTCCTCCTCTATCTCTGCGGGTATTTCTTGAGTGAGGACTGGAATCCTCCATTCGTCTTACAAATCCTTAATGGCCATTTGTATGTCCCCCTCCGTGATGCAGTAACGCAGTTGTAGCCAATGATTGTCAGAGTCCTTCTATGCCTGGATCCACATCGCATGTCTAGTGGCTTTGAAGTTGGCTATGCCCTGATACCGTGCAACAACTTCCAGTGTTACCCTCCAAGTGTTGGCGATGGTGTCCTATATGTCACGGAGATATCCTACGAATATAGTTGCATTCACTTTTCTATTCTTTGCGTCCGAAGTGGCTCCAAGCGATAAGTATTGTGCTCCATGGTAGGGTTTGGGTTTAGTGGGAAAAAATGAGTACTTAGGCTCCTTCCATCCCATCACGACTATCAGGATGAGTAGCCATGAATAATGAAATTCTGTCCCCAGATCCTACGCATCCTTGTAGTCATCTAGGAACAGATTCAACAAATAAGGGGCCCAACTAAGTGTGGTGCCCTCGACACACTGTGTTGTAGCTACGACAACCTCGACCAAGAATTCCTCCTTGCAGAATTTCCTGAGAAACTTGCATGCCATAAGTTTTGTGGCCATTCTTTTCATGACGTCACTAATATGCCTGATAATGATTTCGTGCGACCTCCTTTCCGTGCCATATTTCTTCTTCATCTCCTTGGCTAGTTATTTCTCCTTTGTTTTTCCCTCCAGGAACTGTACGAGATGCATACCCTGTGATGGCATCCCTATGATGTATGCGATGATCTCTACATCTATTGAAATGAGTTGTTCCAGCCATAGATATCTTCCATGTGTGAGCACCATCAGCTGCTTGACGCAGTTGTTTGCATACTGGCCTCTCCCAAAGTGTGGTAGGTCCAATAGACCTAGAATCCCAACTTTGGCCAGTCCTGTTGCCCACTGGACTGGTTGATGGATTGGTTCCCCAAAGGGTCCTATACCCACAGTCTGTAGGTAGACTTGTTTAGCGAACTCTGGGAACTTGTCCATGTCCATTACATCATGGTCTGCGTACCTCAATTTCTCTACATAACCTAACATTTGCTGGTACACGTACCCCTTCCGGTATGCGCAACAAGACAATTGTTGCGGCGAGTTTCCTGTGTAGTGACCTAGGTACCGTTTACTTGTCATTTCGTGGTGGTGGTTGACTCAAGGTTCCAACCTCCATTGTTCATTCTTCGACATACTCCTCTGGTCGGCTAGTGACATTTTCCACTGCTCCCTCTCATGGTTGTTCTGACATGGTTGTCTGTGATTCTTCTAGCATGACCATTTCTTCCTGCTTTGGATCCATCCCATTGACTCTCAGGGCTTCTATAGGGTTTTTGGGTTGCACTTGGCTTCCTGTGTCCTCATTCTATTGGCCTTTCCCCTCTTCCATCATATCAATGTCCATGCCCGTTGGTTCTGTATGATGGGTTTATTCCATAATGGGTCTGGGGCTTCCTGGCATTGTATCCGACGATGGGATTTCATCCACATTGACGACTTCTGGCGGCTGGGATGGTTTCTATTCACTTCCCTGCGGTTGCGGTTGTGCTTTGGTACTACTTCAGGGTTGTCTAGCAGTCTAGCTCAGTTCACCCTGTTTGGGTGGGGCCATGGTGGTGAAACTTTTTTTCCCTGAGCTCAGTAGCCTCTGCAACCTCTACAACCTTCACTCTCTGCTTCGTCTTCTCTCTCGCTCTATGCCCTTTCCAATTTCACAATAACCTTTTCGCTCTCGCGTTCTTGTTTTGTGTCGGTGTTGTGTGCATATTGTCGGAGAAGTTTCCACTATTATTCTTGAATTGAAATGCCATTTCCTTCATACTTGCCATTGGTTTCCCTTGAAGTCTCCAGTTGGCACGATTAATGCGGTGTCCCGTCAGTCGTTTCTATCATTTAATCCCTATAGCCTCCATCAATTGGTGCTTCTTTTGTCATATCCGCCTTTCCCCCTATTTCTTCTTTGGACTGACCATTGGCCTTGTCCCCCTCAGGATATTATTTCTGATCGTGTGTGCTACTTCTAATTTCGGTGCGTGCTCCTTCTAGTTTCGACGCACTATGCCCCTATTGGTACCTTTTGATATCCTGCACTATATCTTGTTTATTATTATTATTTTTTTTTTTGCGCGGTGACTTTCAAGTTGCGGGTGGTCGACTGTCCTTGTACAACTTTAGTTGGCTCCCATTGATAATCCCTCTAATTTATGTTCCTCCTAAGTCCTTCAACTGCATAAATCCCCCATCTGTGACAAGTTTTACTTCATATGGTCCCAACCAGTGCATTCTGAGTTTTCCCAGATGATGAAGGGTTTTACTGTCATACATCAATACTAAGTTTCCTTCCTTGAACTTTTTCCTCTTGATATGTTTATCATGCCAAGATTTGTCCCTTGTTTTCTGAACTTCTTGGTGGAACCCTGCTAGGATCCTATCTTCCTCCATTACTATCAGTTGATTCAACCTCTCCTGTACTGCACCTCGTTCTGTCATGTTTGTAATTGCTGCTATGCACAGACTGGGTACCAAGAATTCTAATGACCACTGATTCTTTTCCATATACCAATATGAATGGCATGTGTCCAATCAAATTCTTACATGTGGTCCTATATTCCCACAATAATGCTGGTATTTTTAGGTCCCAATCATCCCTATTAACGTTACATATCTTAGTCAATGCATTTTCAAGGATTTTGTTAAATGCTTCTACTGTTCCATTCAATTGTGGATGATATGGTGTACTATTTTGATGATGGACTTCAAATTCCTCAGTCATAGCCTTAATTGTTCATTTAATGAAGTGAGTGCCTTGGTCGCTCATCAAATTCCTTGGGAAACCAAATCTAGTGATCACTTGCTCAAATAGAAAGTGTGTTGTTGTTTCTGCACTGCAATCTTTGACTGGTGCTGCTTCTTCGCATCTTGTCAGGTATTCTGTCGCGGTGATAGTGTACCTTTCTCTTGTCCTCTTGGCAGGTGGGTTAATTGGTCCCACAAAATCTATTGCCCATTTTTCGAATACCTGCAAAGTTACTTGTGTTCGCAGGGGCATCTCGTCCCTTCTATTCATTTTACCAACCCTCTGACATACATTACATTTCTGGCAGTACTCTTTTGAGTCTCTGTGAATGGTCGACTACCATAGTCCTACGCGCAATAACTTCTGCGCGATAGCTTTGCCTATGTAGTGTCCTCCTGCTATTTGCTCATGGGCTTATGCTAGGATCCTTGGTATTTCATGTTCTAGAAAACATATTCTCAAGATGCTATCTGCGCCCAATTTGTATAAGTGTCCTGCAATCAGTTGATAGTATGCAACCCAGACTACTAGGTTTTTCTTCTGTGCGGTCTTGTATTCCTGTGATGCAGTTCATGTACTCAAGTACTAAATGATGTCTGTGAAGTATTCATCAGCGATATGAACTAAAAATAACTGTGCATATGAAAAGTTGTCCTCTAAATTTGTAGGTTATTCTCTGTTCGTGACCCTTGATAGGTGGTTAGGTCCTATGTTCAACTTCCCTGGCTTGAATATTACTTCAAAATAAAATTCTTGAAACAGTAGTAACCATCGACAGATTCTCCCCCCAAACATTAACTTGTTTACTAGGTATTGCTGAATGATCCGTGAACATCATAAAATGTTTTCCAAGTAGGTAATGCTTGAAATTCTGCAGCGCGTAGACCATAACTAGGCCTTCCCTCTCCGCAGTGTTGTAGTTCTGCTATGATTCTGATAGTTTTCTGCTAGCAAATGCTATAGGATGATCTAATTCTCCTTCTCCTGGTTGCACCAGAATAGCTCCAAGTGCTATGGCCAATGCATCGACATGTATGTGGAATGTCTTGTCCCAGTCTGGGATTACTAGTATTGTTGCGATGAGCATTTTTTCTTTCAGCGTATCCAGATCGTGTTGACACTCCTCATTCCATTGGAACTTTGTATATTTCCTTAGTAGTTTCTCCATTGGTGTGGTAATCTATGCATACCCTTTTATAATTTTTCTGTAGTATCCTGTGTGTCCCAATGTTGCTCTTAGTTGGCGAACTGTTTTTGGTGGTGGCATATTAATGATTACTGCAATTTTTGTAGGATCTACTAGTAAACCTTGCTTGCATACTATATGGCCCAATAGTATCCAAAACAGTGTTCCGAAGATGCACTTCTTGATGTTTAATGATATATGGCACTACCTGCATCTTTCTAACATCATTCAAAATACCTCTACATGGTATTTCAATAGACTATAGGATGTCCAATCGTCCAAGTATACCTTTAGGAACTGGTGGATAAATTCTTTAAGTGCAACTATGACTAATATGGAAAATATTGCTGGTGCATTCTTCAGTCCAAACGACATGACTGTGTACTGGTAGGATCCCCATTCTGTAGCAAATGTGGTCTTGTATCTGTCTTCCGACACTATCTTGATTTGATGGTATCCTGAAAATCCGTCAGTGAATGAATAAACTTCCTGTCCTCCTACATTCTCCAACACCTCATCCGTGAAGAGTGTAGGGAATGGGTCATGTAGGAACACATCATTCAAATTCCTCAATTCGACGCATATTATTATCCTTCCTTGTTTTTTCTCCTAAACTACCATCGGACTTATCCATTAAGATTCTTCTACTGGTTCTATGATTCCAGCTTCCAACATCCTATCGATCTCAACTTTGACTTTTTTCTTATATATCAGATTTAGTCTATATGGTCACTGTCTGATCGGTCTTGCCTCAGCTCTGAGTGGTATCTTTATTTCACCTAGATCTCTTGCTATGACTTTCATTTATGTGAATTTTGTGGGGAACGGGTCGATGTACTCACGCAGTAAATTTGTTATTCTTTCCACTGTCTTCTCATCTGGTAGTCTCCAATGCTGACCATTTTGGGATTCTCAACTGTCCAAATGTTGAATTCCTTCACCTTAATCGGCACAACAATTACTCTATATTCTAGAGGTGGGCCTTCCACTTCTCTTTCACCTTTAGCTTCCATAATCTGGATATCGTGTGGGTCATATTCCTCTGGTACTTCTTCCTGCACATGGTAGCATGACAATAGTTCTTTCACTGTCTATCTGTTCCATTGTTGTTCCTCTGTTATGAGTTTGACTTCGGGTTCCTTAATGAATATTACCCCTCTTATATGCTTAAGTGTTTCATCTATGTTGGGGTTCTCATTCTTGAATGAGAAAATGACTATAAAGTTTTGCTGCAATACTGGCCAACTCGTAGTTCCTCTGTGGAGTTCCTGGTCTGTATACCAATTTTCTAGGATGCCCTCTAAGGTATGTATGAAATGATGAGTCCATTCCTCTAGGGGTGTCATTTTCCACAACACTCTGCACTTATCCAAGTTTTCTGTTGGTGCCCCCTGTCCATCGTACTTCTGCTGCTGGTTGCTTCTATGTTCTGCGCCAAACCTTATGCACAATAACCGCTTACATTGGTAGCAATCCTTGATTTTTTCCTTGTGTGCGCCCCACCATCTTGTAGGTGTGTCCTTGAGTGCTATATCGAGTGCTAAGAGTCTCTGGTTTTCTAACACTTCATCTTCATAATGTGTCAAACATGATTCTATATCGTTTACCCCGAGGAAACTGGGTGGTTCCCTTATCTCCGTACCTACCCATATTACTACACGGTCTATTCTTGCAAATTTGCTTGAGGAAACTTCGTGTAACCTCTGTTTTCATTTCTCTAAACTTGTATCTAAGTCTGACACACATGAAGTAATGCTCTACCAACTGAGTATCCCATCTGCATTTGGGTTTACATAATCCTCATCTTGCACAATTGTTATGTACAACTACCTAATTTTGTCCAAGTAGGCTCTACAAACCTTTCCCCTTCTGATGGGTCTAATGGCGCAATGACCTTGTTGGAAATACTAGAACAACTGAGAGGGGGGGGGGTGAATCAGTTGTTTATAAGCTTAAACAATTTTATGCCTTTTAAATAATTATTAAGATTTCTTCATATGTCATCAACCAATCATACAACATATGGACAGTAAGAGAAAAGATCATCAGTCACACATAAAATACACACAGAGACAGATTTTCACGAGGAAACCCATAAAGGGA
>JASDQU010010588.1:10114-20219 GCA_032191745.1 Picea mariana | reverse complement strand
GACTTCCAGTTACACAGGCTCCAACCTGCATAACAGAGAACATCTGTTCTCCCTAGCACCACCCTGCCACCCTAGTTTCTCTGGCTACAACCAGATGGAAGATACGACTTCCTGTGTTCAAGCACCCACTTGAACTTCTGAGGACAACAGTCCTCCCGAGCACCTCCCAACCACACTAGAATATCAATGACTAAATAAACATTCAACTTTATAGATAAAACAGTTCATACCAATTTTACTTTGTTTTGTAAATCTTGTCTCCTGCTACTTGCTCTATCGTTCTGCTCTGCTTCTGCTTTGCTCTATTGTTCTGCTCTGCTATAGCTCTGCTCTATCGTTCTGCTCTGCTCTATCAAAATTTTATGCTCAACATCTTCTCGTTTTTGCCATTCTACTCTTCTTCAACTTGTTCTGTTCTTCTGCTCTATATTTCATCTGCTCTGCCTGTCCTTTTCTCCAATACACATATTCAATTCATTTCATTCTGTATATCAATTAGACTTCCTCCTTAACTCCTTCTCCTTTCTCCTTCTTTTCTTACTATTTCATTCTTTTTCCACGCAGAACAACCAACCTACATACAATGTCACTTGTTTTCTTTTATACATCCTGCCTTGACGGTTCCACTTCCCCTCTCCTTCGGCAAGAACAACGACAACTGTCTAAGCAACTGAATCATCATCTGAAACGCTAACTAATTCTTCATAATGAGTCCGTTTCATTAACAGAAATCATACTCAGTCGTTAACTCAGAGAGAGAACAGTGACCCTCCGATCAATATTTGATCCAACGGATCAGATCCAATCGGGATTTCACCCATCTTGATTTCGGCATTTGCGATGTTAAACTTTACTTATAAATCTCGATACGCAGAATTACATATATCGGTCGAATCAACGATCCAGATGTAATTTCGGATCAACGGCTACGATTATGTCGCGATATTGCATATCACGATTTCTCAATTCATGTTGCAATACTTGCCATTTTTTGATTCGTGAAACTCCGACGTAGAGTTTGATCAACGGTCCTCATCTCTTGCTTTCTTTAACGGCTGAGATCAATTCGCGAAATCACATTTCGCGATTTCGGGTTTCTCATTGTCAAGAGATTTTGACATTGCAAAGTGCCGATTCCCGATTCTCGATTCTTCATGCATAGATTCAAAGGTTCATATCATTCTTTCTTTAACGGCTACGATCAAATTGTGAAATCGCATATCACGATTTCGGTGTTTTCGTTGTGATTGAACACGGGACTCATGAAATTCCGATTCCCGATTCGCCGATGAGCATAACTCCGACAACGCTTGATCCTATGCCACCTATCCTTGCAAATGGATGGTCACTAATCCTTCGGGATTTCACCTCTGCACAGTAGGACTTAACCCCTGCGTTTAACCTCTGTGCAGCTTTTGAAGATCTGACGGCTATCGGCCTTTCAGAAAATTTAAATGGGATCCAACGGTCACTGGATCTCTGTCTTCCTTTTTTCTCTGTAAGCTCTTGCTACACGCATTTTCTTCACAGCTGTTCCTCCTAAGCTTTTACTTCCAAATCCCCACGGGGTTTTATCCTTCTTATCCTATTGTCTCCACTGTTGCCATTAATGACAACAACCATCAACACGTGTCCATTGCTTGTTCAATATTTGCCAACAGACCTTGTATTCTCCTGACTCAATTGTCATTTTCCATGTCTTTAAGTTGATTATGGCTTGGTTATAAAACACCCAATCCAAGCCCAGTAATGCTCGATATGGTGTTGTGTCATCCACTATCTCTATTACTTCGAAGTCAACTTTAGTGCGCACTCCGTCCAGATCTACTGTCACTCCTTTCAACCTCCCTATTGGTAGAACTCTGTGCTGATTTTCCAATTTCAACTGAACGAGTGAATATCCTAATGTGGTATCCCCCATACATTTCCATGTCTTCTTGGGTAATACATTGACTTCAGATCCTATATCCAATATAATATCTCCCATGTTGAAATATCCAATGTTGGCATTCAACCTGAACTACCTACTTGTTCTTCTTCTTGTATGTAGGTGATTGACTGTTTTCTGTTCTAGTTTTCCTTCTTTCTCTATGCTACATCTTTCTTATATATTTTTCAATATTTTGACAGAGGATGGATCATTTAGTAATTTTATGCATGATTGCAAAAATCCTTTGATTGTACTTACTTGTCCCAGGGGATGCATTTCTTTGGTATGATCCAACGATGGAAGCATCTCATACTCTGTCACTCCCTTAGTTTGCTACGCGGTTGAGGTTGACATGGTGTCTGGCTTCACAAAGGCTTGCTTAAATATGTTCTTCTCCTTCTCCTTGGTTCGACATCATTCTTTAACGATTAGTGTTGTACCGACTCTTGTCGGACTACGTCATTTCCTGTTTAGCTCCTCTGTGTGTAATGATGTTGATGTTTCATCCTTCATCTCTCACTTATGATGAAATCCATTGAACATTCTGATTGTTCTTATTCCTCTTTTCCTGGATCTTCCCTAATAATGTAGTACGTTCTTTTGTGTCGTGATCCGATGTGTGACAATACATACAAGTTGCTGGTGGAAGTGGACATTCTCTTGCATAGTGTCATGGTTGTTGACAATTGTGACATACCATTGGTCCTCTACCTCTTCCAAAGCCTCCTCTTGCTTGTCCTCTACCTTTGTATCCAACTCGATCCCCTCACGATGTGTTATACTGAGGCGCCTGATTGTACTTCGTGGTATTGTACTGAGGCTGAGCAATATTATATGGTTGTTGCATAATATTATACTACTGTTGCGTAGTGTTGTATGGGGATGGTACCTGGTTAAATTGAGGTGCGACTTGTCTGGTCATCATTTCTGCCTGCACCCTATATGCATAGGATGTCCTCTCTCTCATCAATTCCATAGTTCTACAACCTTTTCCATCATGGCCCAGTGACTTGCAAAGGTTTCAATATGAACTCTTTGGGACTGTCTGGTATTTCTACATCATTGGGTAGTGATATGGATCGTGGCCCTGTTTCTTATAGATTTCGCACCATAGTCTTCTTGTTGGTAACTTATTTGGCATCCTTACTGCCATATACTGTGCAAATGTTGGACATTCATTTTTATGGTGTCCTTTCGTCCTGCATGTGGTACACCAAATGGATTCTCGTTTGTCCTTACTTTTGTTCTGGTTTAGATGGAACATTAAGTTCTTAAAATCCTCCTTCAACTCTTTGATGGTTGGATCTGTCTTCTGATATTGGTTTTCTTCTAGTTGTAGGGATTCCTGCAGAGCCTCTACATGTGTCTGAAACTTCTGTTGTCGCAGTGGATATTTCAAGTGTGGTAATAGTGAATTGATGAACATGTGATTGTGCTGCATATCTGTCATGAGATATTTCAACTTTCCTTTCAGTTGCTTGAATCTTTGGTCAATATCCCATACTGATTCTCATGGTTTTTGTCTAATTTCTATCATCTCGTTCATGTACTAGTCCTCTGAACTTGGCTTTTGAAACTCATTTGTCAACAATTTATTGATATCCGCAATTATTCTGGTTGTCCCTGGTGGATTGTTTATTGCTAAAATCATATACCAATCTAGTGCGTGATCCATTAGTGTGATAGCTAGCTATGAAAATTTCGTGTCCTCATCAGTGATCTGTTTTTCTTCCCAGATCTTCTCACAAATAAACAAGTGATTCTACAGGTCCTCCGATGCTTCTCCTTTGAATTATGGTAACCTGATGGTGCGATCATGTCTTGCCATCCTGAATGCTAAATTACTACCTATGGGCAGTGTAGATACTTGACTAATGCTTCCTGAACTGGCTCCCCCATTTTTTGTTCCTTGAGTAGATGTACTTCTTGCTGTCTTCCTTCTCCCGAAATTTGGTTGTCTAAATAGTGATGTTCTTTTTGGTGTGTTTGTCACACATGGGGTTATGTGTTCCACACTGAAATTAATATGGATAGGATTGTTTCCTTCTACTCCCATGCTTGGACCTCTCATCTTCCTCTCATATGTTGCACATACGATTTCCTCAGTCTGCTCCACAGCTCAAAGATCCTCTACCTCCTATTCATCACTTTCCAAGCCTTCCCTCGTGGCTACTAATCTCTTCTTGGTGTTCACCTTGTATTGGTAGGGTACTCCACTACGTGTCTTTCCTTCTGTTTCCATGATCCGCTTGATCTGGTCATCGTCCATCATGATTGGGTCAAGGGATTCCTCCTTATTTCCTTTATCCATTTCTCCTTCCATTTCTCCTTATTCTGTCAGTGCTTCCCCCTTTCCCCCATGCACGTAGGGAAGTTTAGTTGTTTGATTCCATTGTCATTACACCTTTGTTATAGAAAAATATCTTAATAGAAGTATACAATGATCTAATATACATTCCTTGAGGCGCGCTTCTAAAATATTGCTCCATTGCGCTGTACGACTTCGCAGTGTCTACTGCAAATTTTTTTATAAAGCTTGC
This sequence comes from Picea mariana, assembly GCA_032191745.1. NCBI lineage: Eukaryota > Viridiplantae > Streptophyta > Pinopsida > Pinales > Pinaceae > Picea > Picea mariana. The sequence continues at coordinate 15,749 of JASDQU010010588.1, read as the reverse complement.
TACAATATGGTCGAGCCAAAAATCTACTGTGCAGGTGAATTTGTTATTCACCTGCTGTAACTGCTCAATCTGAACTGAGGTCCACTCTAATTGTCAGATCTGGTTTTTTGTGTGGTTGTCCTTCAACCTCAATATCCACTACTGCAATAACTGTGGAAAATCACAAAAAACTACTTCATGCAGATCCATAAACACATAATTCACAAGGTATTTGCACAGTGTTACTCTAGGGTTTCTGTTATCTTTCTGTGCAAACTCTAGCTCCTTTGTCTTAATCCATCTTTTGATCTCTTCTTTTGTGGGATTACACGGTCTCAACATCTCCTTCTAGCGATGCATTCTCGTCACCTTCTTGTCATCTAATTAGGTATGGTTTTGACCCGCTTTCCGCCAATATTACATCCGTTTAAAAAATCGTCACCAAATCACATCCACTCAATCATATGTTGTTCCAACCGGCAACAGAACCATTTGTTGGTTTGTGTCTCTGAGCTATATCTTTAACATGATTGACCCAAGTTCAAGTCTACCAGGGTTCCAACAAAGCCTTTAAAACTATCGGCCCTCCTGGTAAACTAGAAGGAAACATAGTACACAGAGTGCATTGCGCAGTCTCACTCGAGATAATCTTAATGGGTGATTGCAATACTCAAGTGTTTGCAGTCCAAGATTGAATGGATATCTGAGAAGGGTGTGCAGAGAGTTCTATTTAATTTATTAATGCAATATACTGTCATTCCCAATTATGCATGTAATGTGATCAAAATCGGTATCTCATTCATTCATCATGCTAACATTGACTCATAAATAGTAAAAGAGACACAAGAATTCAATAACATAACACGGGTTTTACCGTGGTTCACCCCCTCCTAGGCTACGTCCACAAAGATCTGGATCTCAAACTCTTCTATTATGGTAGTTCCAAAACTACAATGCCACGCTCTTTACAACTCATCCTCATTTGGGTCGAGATCTATTATGAGGCGGACTAGATCACACTAGGCTCCTGAGCTTGTGATCTAACTTTTGAGATCTCCCCTTCTGGCCCTCTACAACTCAACAACTTTACAAAATTAGGTTGTATGACAGAGTATTACAAACTAGTTATCAAAACAGGACTCCTTCCTCCCATCGTCTCTTCAGAATGAACAACTACTCCCTCTCTCTCGAAGCATTCTTTCATAATGGAAAGCTAATCCCTAGGTATCTATCTATATATATATATATACATTTTTTGCTCATCAACCATTACAATGTATTACAAATACCCTAACCCTAATGTCATTAGGTATTCCATGCATGTACGCGTGTTGCTCTTCCTTCCAGCTGTTGCTTTCCTTGTGTATGCCTTTCTTCCAAAAATATCCTTTATTTTCTGATTTGGTCTGCTTCCAACATTCCCTGTGCTGTTTCAGTCTGTTTCTCCTGCACATGTGGCACCTATGTGTTGTTCTTCTTCCCCGGCTGGGTGCCTTTCTTGGATGTCCCCCCCTTTTTTTTGTTGCACCTTGTTCTGACCTATCCTTGGTTTCTTGGGCACTGTTATCTCTTCGGAAGGTGTATGCTCTTGTCTTACCTCCTCCTCCTCCATTTCTACGGGTATTTCTCAATTGAGGATTGGAATCCTCCAGTTTTCATCCCAATCCTTAATGGCCATATCTATGTCCACCTCCTTGATGCAGTAGCGCAGTTGTAGCCATTGATTGTCAATATCTTTCCGTTCCTGGATCCACATTGCATGTAGTGGATTTGAAGTTGCATATGCCCTGATACTGTGTGATTACTTCCGGTGTCACTCTCCAAGTGTTGGCAGTGCTCTCCTGTAGGTCGTTGTGATCCTTCAAATATGGATGCATTCGCCTTTTTGTTCTTGGGTTCTGAAGAGGACCCAAACAATAAGTATCGTGCTCCATGGTGTTAGCACAATATTGGTTTATGCCTCAACGTTGCATAAGTGGCGCTACCTAATATTTCACAGAGAACAAAATCTACATTTCATTATTCATTTTGGCAAATGAATACAATTGTTATGAGATTTTTATTTTTTTTGGGGAAAATTGAAATTATATTGAGTTATTTCCAATATCCAAGTTCAAGCATTAGAGCACCCACGGATTTATTCTACCGAATTGCATGCAAAAACATAGTCAGGCGCTACCTACAGGCGCTGCGTAATATTCTGGCAGAGGCTAAATTGTGCAGAGTTATTCTGTCAGTTTTGAGTCACTAATTTAAAACTTGGGTTATGAGCAGTTGAGGATGTATTTTTGAAAACTGGAGGAATTTTTTGTTCATAACATTCCGTTGGGCTCCAACAACTCCCTCTAATTTTTTACAAAATTTAAAGGGCCCTTATTAGAATCTTGATAATTATGATGAGCTATAGAATCAACATTTTCAAATAGTTCCATACATTGGCTTGCTTTGAGACAAAAATTAAGACATTCACTATAGTATGAGGCATTCATTACAAGAGTATATGTCAAAATTTAGAAACGAGCATAGAAATCTCAATTTAAACAAAAATGTTAATTTTTATCAACTGTCTACTTTCATTTAAATTATGATTATGTGTTCTTTCTTTCGCTCATTAACAAGTTTGACTATTTTGAATAATGTGTTCAATACTTCATCAAATAATATCTTGGTTGGTTTGTCATTTTCATAAAATCATTTGGTGATATTAATTAATTAAATTCTTTTTTTCATTTTGCATCTCATTTCAAAATAATAATAATAATAATAATAAAAATAATTATCTATCATTTGTTTGATTTTGTAAAAAAAAAAATTAATATTTTTCTCTTCTCCATTAACTTGAAGCTTATAGAATTTTAAGATCATATTTGAGAGAAAATTATAAACAATGTTTGTTTAGAACTTATATTCAGTTTAAATTCATTTTTTATTTTATTGTTCTAGATTTTGTTTTATTCACAATTTTTAAGTTATTAATTTAGGTTTCTTTTTGTTTCGTAGGTTTCTATTATCAGTTATTTGGTACGAATATGATCATGGTTTGATTTTATTATCCAAATACGTTCAAGATGATTGATCCAAAAATAATATTGGATTGCTACAAATAATTTTATGAGCAACAACAGATAAAATTTGGAAAGGCGTCAAGATCAGAAAGACGCCTTTCCAAATGGGTCTATTCTTCCAGTTGATGGCATGTCAAATTTGCCCATCAACAAATGGTACTAGAAGGAGGGCTGAGGTAAATTTAATGATTCAATGTTTTACCCCTCAGCCTGTCATAATTCCAAATTTATAATTTTTTCTCTTTTGTCATCTTGAAATGCACTAGAATGTAGGCTAGATTGACAAGTTGGCCTTATAGGAGTCTTTGTTTCGAATTTAATTAATTTCCCATGGCTCCCCAAATCATTGTGTTGGAACATGCTTTCCACTTTTCATTACCTGATATTCCCAACAAGACAGTCTCTCTCTTGTCCAAAATCACCTTTGATGGTGGGGGGAATGTATCCGCAAAAGACCATATTAACAAGTTTTGGTGTAAATGCATCAAGCATGATATTTCTGATTTAAAGGTTTTGTGCAGATTGTTTGCTTTTACTTTCAGGGGTCGGATTAAACATTGGTTTGAGTCTTTTCCAACATATTACATTATTGATTGGTTTTAGTTTGTAGATGAATTTTTAGACGCTTTTGAAAACTATGATTACAATCAATTATGTGAAGAATTTCAGACTTTACTAATCAATGACAATTCATCTCCAGAAGACTTTTCAACAAGAATCCATTATGTTTTCTGTAAATTTAATCTTGATGACATGTCATTTGTACTAAATCTCCTCTATGATGCTTTCATCTCTTTCATCCAGTCACATTCAATAGAGAATGATGAATTGGTTGCAAATCCTACCACTCAATTGCGAGAAGAATTTTGTTTGGAGGATGAAAGGAATCCATCCGAAAATTTTGAACAAGCAAGGGAGGTAGAATTTATTAAAAATGTTCTTACTGACAATCAAATTGGTTTTTCCTATGAATCATTGTATAATCAGTCCTCGACCATCGTGGAAGAAGATTTGATGTTGGGTCAAGGTGAATGTCCATATTCTTCTAACTCTTTCTCTAATCAGTACTTAAATTCAGTTATTGAAGAACACTTTAGTGATGAAAATGATTTTATGCATTCTAACATTCCAATGAAACTAATTAGAGATGTAGATCAACAATTGGAAGAAGAAACCTTAAACCTTCATCCACAAATCATACATTATCCATGGGAAAAATTAGATGTTTGTCATGAAAGTTTTGAATTATCTATCATATAGAAGACAAATTTAGATGATCATATTATGTTGAAGAATATATCACCAAATCAGAGCGAAAGTTTTAAGGAAAGTAAAGATGAATGTCTTGAGAATACCATTGTTAAATATCATAGCTCAAGATATTTTTTTCATGTACTCATTTCTGATTCCTTTTACTCTTTATATCCCGATCTCTTAGATTTTGGTGGACTTGATAATTTACCCACAATATATTACTCTTTTCCATCACAATCAAATCTTTTCAATATGCCATAATTTGGTGAAATTAATTCCAAACATAACATTTAAGAATTTGGATTTGATGCTCTTTCACTTTCATCATTCGCATGGGAAAAATACATGTTGCAAGATGATTTTACACGATTTATTTTTGAAAAAGACAATGCACTCATTCTTATGGAGATCGAATATTCTACATTGCATATTCATTCTTTGGTTAGTTTGAATTTTAATGTTTATGCTTCACATTTTGAAACGATCAATCTCATCAAAGGAAGCATTCAAACCAATGATCTAATTGATGTCATGAATCATCTTATGATGTGTTCCCCATTGATATATCCATTTCATCAAAATCATAGTTTGCATCCTAATTTTTATGACAAGATCTTAGAATGGCTTGAAGATTCATATATGAAAAATCTTCATAATAAAGATAAAGTTGTGCTTGCTTTGTTTTTACCTAAATATCTAGGAAGTAAGCATGACATGATTCTTTTAGATTATTCATTTGAAGAAATTGATGAACACTTGGAGAATTGTCAGGAGGATGGGTCACTTTAGCCTTGGTCGATGGTTATGTCAGGTCTCCATAATATTGACAAGTTTTCCAAACTTACTTACACTCTTCCATGCCAATATGACCCATATCATGACTAGATTGCAGAATGGTTGGAGGATTCATACATCAAGAAGTTTCAAAATAATGGTAAGGTCGTGTTTGTTTTGTTTTTAAAAGAATATATAGGAGGTAAGCATGACATATTTATTTTGTATATGCAAATACTACATTCTTTTATTCTGATTTTCGACTTTCTATGCCTTGCAGGATTGAAGATGCTCTTGTGGCTATATTGGAAATACGATTTTACTTAGCATTCTGATCTATTTAGTAGTTTAGAGTAGGTTTAGGAGTAGGTTTCCTTTAGTTTTATTTCTTAATATTTCTTTGTGTAATAATGCAGTTATGAACACAAGTGGGTACACCAAGAGAACCATAATATGAATGTTGTCAGGGAAGTCCACTTTAAATCTTTTTCTCTCTTCTTTTCGTTGAACATTTCTTTTCAAAAACGTAGTGTCATTATGAAATTTTTTTAATGGAAAGTAAA
>JASDQU010010587.1:88684-105734 GCA_032191745.1 Picea mariana | reverse complement strand
AGTGTTGTGATGAGGTATCATTTTTACTGATACATATTGATGCAGATGATGATGGCATTCTTTCAAGAATGACAATGTTGCCGATGAAGAAAACTTTCGATGACTTGTAAATATGCCAACCAATGTTCCAAGATGATATTGATGATACTATCCTCCTAATGCCACTGATGATGCAGACCTCTCTCGCCTGATGGTGTTGAAGAATACCCTTCTTGTTAAGGGGGAGTGTTGAAATAATGTAAATGCAAAGAGTATTCTTATTATTATTGTTATTTTATTCATAAGATTAATCCCCATTGTGGATTAATCATGTCGCTAATTTTATTAGGACCAAATCCCCTTTTGCGAATTGGTCAACAGACAATTGTAATAGGGAAAATAAGAAGTCAGCCCTAACAGTTATTATTGAGACCCAGAAATAAATTAAGGTGGGTTTACTCATTCTTAAGAGGCAAGCTGCAACTTACTAGTTGGAGAGAGGGAGAAGAGTGGCACATCTTTTGGAGAGGACAATCTGTATTGGTTTGAGTTATCTCTTGACATTGTATTGACAATTTATGATAAGGAAGTCTTTGTTGTGTTTTCTTTCCCTAGAGGATTTCCCAGGATAAATGTTGTCTCTTGTGAATGTGTATTTCTTAGTGATCTTGTTCTTATGTTTCTCTTATCTATTGAAATGCAAAGAACTATAATAATGGCATAAACATTAACAATGTTAATATCTCAAATATCCTTGTAATGCATATTTACTTTAGTTCAATTTACATTATATTACTTTTTTGAGTTAATATGGAGTATTTTATCTTGTTAATGTAAATCCCCATCATCCATATTGACATGCAAGTCCATGCATGATAACACAACAAATCCTTATTATGATAATGATATATCTTAGTAAATCCACAAACTAATAGTCATAAGTTGTATCATTACCATGCATCTCCATGTATTAATAACATGCATCATGCTTTGAATTAATATACTTGTACGATATATTTGCCATGTAAATCTCAATGCATTATATTAACAACACAACATATAATTTCACATCTAGTTATGTAAATCTCAATGCATTATATAACCCACAATAATATGGTTTAAGTTAATACAATATATGTTAACCATATCACTCTCATCTAAATTAAAGTGTATTAAATATTAATTATAAAATTAGTGAAAATATTAAATTTGTATTTTTTATTTTTTGGTCTGAGGAATTTGTTTTTTTAACTCTTTAAATTGTTATTTTTTTTTTGTTTAATAATCAATATTAATATTAATTGATAAAATCTGATTTCCTTAAATGTGATTGCAATTAACGAGAAGGAAATCTGATTTAACTTTTTTGAAAATATGTAGGGATGTTGATGTGATTCTTACTTTTACCATAATCAATCATAGACTTCACAACAAGAAAAACGACTATATTTTTCACAAAGCCAACATTTCTTTACTCCATAATGAGATTCATAAAGCAAGGTTTAAGTTAGACAACTTGTAATGTAAGATTTTCAAACTTCACACTACTTTAGAAAACATAATCCAACCATATCTTTGGGAACAAATAGATGCCTACTCTTCCCTAAAGGATGCGAAATTTGAAGAAACCACTGTTAGTAAGAAACACAACAAATTTATGCATTTGGAGAGCATGCAGAAATAGGTCTGTATGCATAACAGAAGGTACAGATTCAAAAATAGCTTAAAGAAGCCTACTAATACTATAACATCCCATTCTTGCACGCACTGAGCAAACTTATTCTTTGAAGACACTTGCATGCAAGTGATCCGGGTTATTATACTATGGGTTGTTTTGATTATGATTATGAGATATTGTGGATTCGATGATATGTTATTTCTTGTATTTACGTAGACATGTGCTATTGACTGGGTTCTCCTGAGTGTGCAGGACTATGGACATTGAGGATGTAGAGGCATCGATGAAACCCCTTGGACTCTGGATCGAGTCAGGGACTAGACTGTTAGGGTTTGAATGTTGTTGATGTGCCATATGTACATATGATTAGATATTATTATGATTGATTATTATTGCTGACATGATTCGTTGATAAATGTAGGATGACGATAGCTTTCCGAACAGACTCACATTTGGAGTAGAGGGGTCACACGTGACAACTAGAGACATTGAGGGAGTGGTGTGGTAGTATCCCTGCCACAACCTAGTAGCACTCCCATCGTGGCTCGAATTGTAGTTTAACGATTACCTAGTTTGAGAAGACCCACGATGTCATGAGGGAAAACTGTGACAATCGCTCACGATGATTCTAAAGGGAGCAAAATAAGGTAGGGACCTTATTACTTAGAGCCCCTTAGTCTACCACAAGATCACCTAAAGGATTATTGACTCCAGGGGTTTGACGTCTACCAAATTCAGTTAATTGGCACCCTTGGAGCATGTAGTGCATCTTGAAGGGCACATTGTGCAAAGAAAATAGAAAGAGGTGAGTGGCACCCTTGGAGCACGTAGTGCATCTTGAAGGCACATCACGCAAAGAAAATGGAAAGAGGAAAGTGGCACCCTTGGAGAATGAAGTGTTCCTTGAAAGGCACGTCACACAAAGAAAACAAAAAGAGGCGAGTGACACCCTTGGAGCACGTAGTGCGTCCTGAAGGGCACGTTGCGATTTTGACTAGCAAATAAATAAGCCTAGTGCCTAGAAAACTATGCTTCCTTAGGAGATGGTCGGCCTTAAAATGAATGATGTGATAAGTAAAGTTTAATAACTAATTTTTCCCTTAAGAACTGTCGCCAAACCTAGTGAAATTTAAAACCTAGGTCTAAGTAGAACTTTAGAACAAAAAAAAAAAAAAAACTAATTAGACATGTAACTGGATTAAAATGGAAATTTTAAGTCACTAAGGTTCTTTTATAAAATTTCAATTCACTAAGGTTCCTTTACAAAATTTCAATTCGCTAAGGTCCTTTTTATAAAATTTCATTTCACCAAAGGTTCTTTTTATAACTAATTAGAAAATTCAATCATTAATCATTAAAGAGGAAATTTTAATAAAGGTTTAATTAATAAAAGGGGTATTTGGTTGTCTTTGTCTAAACCTGTTAATTCTAAATTTATTTATAAAAAGGGGGAAACTTTAATGAAAAGAAAAACTTAAAGAAAAGGGGGAAACCTAAGGAAAAAGGGGAAACTTAATGAAAAGGGGAAACTTAAAAGAAAAGGGGAATGTCTAACTTAGTAAAGAATATAGCCTTAGAACTTTCTATTTATGAACTCAACTGGGATTTAAGTAAGATGTAAGTCATTTAATAATTGTAAGGGAATATTGGGACACCAAGGAATTCTTTTAGGTGGGTGAGGAAAATAGACAAATTTAATTAATTAATAAAATTGATTTTCTGGTGCAACTAGGGGATTAGGCAACATGTGTACGGGGGAGGTTTTTCCTAATTAATTAAATGAAAAAAGAATATAATGAAGATTTGGGAAACTAATGACTAAGAAACTATATAAAAAGATGGTAGAGGAGGAGTATGAACACATTTGTCTTGTGCAACGTTACGTCGTCAAAATTTGTCTTGACTGAGTTTTATTTTGTGGGAGTTGGGATACCCAGCTCGGGTAACGACTGGTAGCTCAACCTTGGGAGGTGAGATGGGTGCTAGCATTCTCTAGTATAGTGTGTGTGGCCCCTTTGCAGCTCAAGGGGCTCTGGGGACGAAGAGTACCCCTGGCATTGGCTGGGAGGTACCGATGATGTCTCATCCGTCGACAAGTTAGATTTAGAAGGAGTGCGAGCACGGGACAGTCACTTCCGGTTCTTCGCATTTGGCTACGGTACGCATGTACATAATTTGTATTAAATAATAGCTCAATTTCTTGTTCATTCCTTTCTTTATTGTAGAAAGCTCACTTGTGTGGATGCTTTTAAAAGAAAAATAATCGTTTAGTTATGCATATGAATTTTTATCTGAGCGATAGTGCGCCATGTGAAATCGCAACAGAGTCACTAAATTTATGCTTCTGAGCCTTGTTTTGTTTCTAGGTTTCAATGTGAGTTTCGATTGTGGTTGGGAATATTAATGTGTTGTATTTTACCGTGGAAGACTTTGTTTTGGTTCTCGGGCCATTAGTTTATTTTGATATGCATTTTTATTGTTTTTAATACAAGGAAATTGTGTTTTTATCTTCTGTTCTTATCCTTTAAGTTTTAGTCTGTGCCTGAGAAGTTGGTCAGGAGATGAATCGATTTTATTTTACTCCAGTGTTAAATATGTAGATTCAAATGCCCTTATTTCCTGTGCATGGATAATAAGTGAAGGATAATTTCTCTGTCCAGCCAATTCCTTACTGTGTACAACGAATTTCCTCCTTATTACTCAGCCATATTTTTGTTGCTTTCCTTGGAAAATTCGTGTTACCCACCCAACGGTGTATTGGGCATGATTCGATAAGTTTCTTTACTCTATTTTTACTTTTTGCGTGAATGATTTTTGTGCTTACTATACATATATTCACTACTGTGCCTCCTCGTGATGATCGTGACAGTCAGGAGTTTGATTACTGTGTTTAATGTATCTATTTACTGTGATTTTATCATTACTACTGCGACTTGATTTCCATTTTATTACCACCACTGCGATTGATTAGCATTGATTAGTGATTTATCAATAGTTACAACGATATTTATAATTGGAAAGAGATATTGTTGTTAGACAACGTTTTATTAATGGTCAACGATATTTTTGTTTGACAGCGAACCAATTTTCGTTGGTGTATTCTTTATATATTCTGTGTAAGGGGTCTGTATGACAATAGTTGATATTCTTTTATATTCTGTATGTCAAACGTTGGTATTCTTTACATACTCTGTGTTGTCAAATCGTTGATTATCTTCATATATTTCTTTTTCACTTAAATTTTGATTCTCTGATATGTTCAACTCTCGACATCGATTTTCCAGTTGTTGTAGTTACTAATTAAAATATTGAACGATTAGAAAAAACATCCATAAGTAACCAGGTAGGGAGGACTTCTATGATTTTAGTTAATGATAATGCGTTAATCCCTTGCATAGTAGGTATGGTTGATATGCAAATTCTCCCCTGAATAAATTGGTGAATGTCAACGTTATTGTAACTTGCCTCCACCGTCATCAAATTTCTTGGTGGAATAAGCAAGGTCGTCATTCCCTGCCATCTGAACCGATAAAAAAGATTTAGTTTAATTCTAAACCTTAATTTTTATGAAGTCAATATTTAACTTGTTAACACTCCTACCTGAGTGAGAGTTTTAGTTACCATAATTCTGAAGGATCCTTTTTATATTCGGTTTATATATATATATATATATATATATATATATATATATATCTTAATGCTACGTAATATACTAATTTAGATTATTGTGCAGAATTTGTATATATATATATATATATATATACAAATTCTACACAATAATCTGAAGTAGTATATTACGTAGCATTAAGATTGGTTATATAGTTCAATTACTTTTGATTTTACCTACACATTGATTATGCCGAAAGGCATACACCTATTGGCAATGGGCACAATTAATCACCTTTTAATCTCAAATTCTGATTTGATGGCTAACATTTGAAGATGCTGGCATATTCTTAGTCGTCCTTCCAAATCAATGAATGAGACCTCATGTTGATAACTTTCTAGCATTTTTAAAGGCCTTCGTTAATCTGTTTACTTTTTAACATTTACTTAATATGATTAAGAAATTACTTTGTGACTATATAATTGCCACGATTCAAATGATTAGCAAATTTAATTCACTATTAACTTTTTCTATTTTACTTACATGTCTACCATGTTTTTCATATCTAAGATACGTTTCTGCCACGTTTTTCATATCTAAGATACACCTACAATGCCCCGATTTACACCTAAGATGCCAACAGCCATAATTTGAATGATTATCGTTTCATAATTGTTTGTAGTTAAGAAATCATGGCTAGAGTAAGTATTCATTCAATTAATTCCCCAGGCCTCTTGATACCTCCGACCTGTTGATGCCCCCGACCATTTCATTCCATTAATGCCCCGCGCCTCTTCATACCTACGACCTGTTGATGCCCCAAACCATTTCTTTCCTAACTTAGGACACATAATACGATGCCCGATGCCCCAGACCGTTTCTTGTCTGACTTACGACGCATAATACAAGGTGGTATAGAGGAAAATACTAAGGTAGGAGCATAGAGGAGAGAAAGAAACAATCTTAAAGGCACAACATCGGTATCATCATCAACAAAGAGGTGAGGTGAGCAACAAATGTTCTCTGCATTTTATATTCATTTGTTCATTAAATAGATGGATTTTAAATTGCATGTGAACCCATGTCTGCGTGCATGTTGCATTGCGCCCTTGTTTGTCTATTGATTTAAATTGCATGTGCATCATTAGATTCATACCATCCTGGACCTTATGGATTTAAAAAGAATTTTTCATGCTTAAAATTAATTTATCTTCTACATAATTGTGCATGAACATCTCTTTTCTTTTGAGTATTCGTCAATTGTTTTTTTTTCATGAGGGAGGGCACACAACAACATGCATTGTAATAACCCCGCTAACATTTGTGGGTTGTTTTTGTATGATGAAGGAGGGCGCGGATATTTTGTAATAACCCTGCTAGGAATCTCACCAATAGGAACTATAGACCCCGCATTGATAAGTTTCAGATCATTGACAATTTTTGAAGCATTATCCTTGTCTGAGTATAATTTCCTTAAGAGAGCGAATGGTTGGTGAACACCGATAAGTTAATGGTGAAAGATGATAGGTTAATCTAAATCTGTAATATTTCAGCAATCATTGTTCTCTTTTAAACATTTTATTCTTGTGGCCATCCTTGCTCCCTCCTTTAGGGTTTTTATTAATGTCAAGCCTGCCTGTGTGGTGATACCACTTCCCACATTTCAATTAGCGCATGCATGAAACTAACAGGTGGTTAAACTGGATGCATGTTGAAAGGTAGGTTTGGGTGGCCTTTCAAATTTCACCAAGACAACGGTACCACAATTATCAAGGTAATAACATTTTGAAGTTTAAATTTTTTTTCCTTTAACAGATTCAATTAGGTATATATTTATCATAATCATGATTTCTCTTTTTATTTGCAGGGAATAATCATATACCTCAGCCATAGCCTGTCTAATGTTTTGGTTTCTATGCATTTTATAGTTCACCAGCCATAGCTTAAAAATGTATATAATATATAGCATCAGTTTATATATATGATAGGTTTATATATGATAAGTTTATTTATTTTGATTTTTTTTAATATGTTTGATTTTTTAATATATAAATTACATTAGTGTTATATTTATTTATTTATTGGTCTTTTAAACCAGTTTGTTTATATGTTGCATCTAAATTGATATATGTGATATTTGTAGATTATTTAAATTGACCATGTTTAAATGAAAAAATCAAGAAAGAGCTCCAGATTTTTAAATTGACCATAAATTCTAGCAACACAAATGAAAGAACCAAGAGAGAACCTTAGATTTTTACTGCCTTGGAAATTTTACAGCTAAAACCTTTCGGCGTTTATCAGCCACGACTTTGAGGCTATGCTAGTATATTTTCACATTGCATACAAGTTGATATGATTGTGTATATGTTCATAAATGAATACATCTTGAACCTAAGACTTAAATGGAAGAGAAACAACATGATCAATACATTTTGGATTTTGTTATAAGGAATGACTTGACGTAATGATCATTATATTTCATTAGATATTTTATATAAAAGAAAAAAATCATAATAATAATTGATTAAAGGAGGTTTGAGGTCGAGTGATATAATGATAAGTAAGGTTCTTTTTTAATTTCTTTTATTGAGTGTTTCCAATCTTATTTTTTTAAATAATTGGGGTTATAGTGATAAGCATTGAATTAATGGTGTAGGGATTTTAATGATACATCTCCTACTAGGGATAAACCTTCGATAATGTGTTATCATAGTAAGGGTTTGAAGCGAGCCACCAGTACAAGGATATTCCCCTTTTAAAGTTGTTCTGACCTGGCATACACCGTCTTATATTTTAGAAGTTACTATTCGATTTACCTCGTACACCACAAATTAATTTGGTAACTACCTTGTGCCTTGTTTAACTACGCTCATTGTAATGATGATGATTTATGCCCAATTCAGTAGCTGGATCACACGTAAATCTTGGATGTTAATGGCATTTTGCGATTGAATCTATTTGATTGACTACTTCGCACCTTGAACATAGTAGATGCTTTATTGGCACCTTGGATTATACTGTGATTAGTATTGGGATATTTGCGCGCCAATTTTTTATGATGGCGCATGTTTTAATTTAGAAAATAAAATTAGCGCTCATATGAATAATGTTTTGTAATGTTATATCTCACTCTTCTTGTGCGCTTTGGAAACATTTACTGTAACGAATGACTATTTGGATGTATTACTTCTTGCATGCCTTGGAATAATTGTTGAATTGTGTTGACATCACCGCACCTTATTTACGTTGTGCATCACTGATTGGTAACTAGTTTATCTCACACGTCGGTTAAGCAACCGCCCCCCTCCCCAAAAAAAAAAAATGGACCTGTTGTGCATCGCTTGTTGTCGTAATGATAGGGATGTTACATATGGTATCAGAGCGGTTTCAACCCTACGAATGTGGATTGTAATGCCCTCCATTGTACTATACCCTTGAATAATAACCTAGCGCTAATTAAAAACTAACCTGTCCATGCGGTAATCATGGTTGGTGGTTCACGACAAGGTGCTAGAGAAGGATGTGCAATGCCTCCAGTAGCATCCGTTCCAGAGGGGTTTAAATCCCAAGGAAAATAAAAAATCATTGGATAGGAGCATATTGTTGTGGGTGATGTGGTTGGGATGATGAGGTCCTTTCATAGGATGTCAGAGGCACTGATCAGTCGTTTGGATAGAGATGAGGCCAGGACGCCGAAACCTCCTGGAGGTCCACCACGCACTCAGGTCAGTTTTGGTAGCATTCATCGCAAAGTCGAGAAGGTCAAATTTCCCGAGTTCTTTGGTGCTCTGGATGACATAGCCGTCGAGGCATGGTTGAAGAATATAGCGATGTGCTTTGCACTTCATGAATATACCTCTAACATGAAGGTCCACATGGCGGTCTTTTAACTGAAGGGGAGCACTCTTCTATGATGGAAGATGCTCCTACCACAATTGAACATGGCAGTCGAAGACGCATAATGGGAACTATTCGAGGAACAATTTTGGGAGAGGTATCTTTCTGAGGAATTCATTGATCGCCAACTCAACGAGTTTAAATTCCTTGCGACATGGAGATCATATGGTGACTGAGTATATGGCCCGTTTTATGGAGCTGCTTTGGTTTGCTTCACACTTGAATACCGAGAAACTTAAGGTCAACAGGTTCATGTTGGGCATTAATGTCAGCATTCATGTAGAGGTTAGGATTTTGATGCCTCAAGCCTTGTATGATGTTGTCTCGAAGGTCCTCATAGCATAGGAGGAGATTATCAGCAGGGGTCAGAGCAGAACTCCAGTAAGACCAATGGGGAAAGTGTCATCTGGTGCGCAACAACATCAGAAACCAGCTAGACATTCATCAGGATATCATGGATTTCAGAGAGGATCCACTTTCACTACACCTCGACGACCAACACCTCAGAAAAAAACTCCTTACAAAGTACCATAGCACCAATAACAACATCAACCACATCAAAAATAATTTAGGTCTGTTGAGCAGAACCGACCAGGGTTCCAGGTCGGTGGGTTATCAGCTTCTACTTCGGTTACCAGGAGTACTGGACCAAATAAATGGTGTTGGACATGTGGGGAGCCACATTACCAGTGTGACTACCCAGTGGAAAGGATCAGAGCATATGGATCAATCAAACCACTACCGTGGGAGATTTGGGCAAGGCCCATCGGATTCATGCAGTGGTGAATAACCGCTAGGAAGAGCACAAGTCGACCGTGCTCGAGACACCAGGTATTTTCACTGACCAGACCCTTAGTATTTTGATAGATCTAGGTCCTACTGAGAGTTTCATTTCTAGTGCAACGCTAAAAAAAAAAAAAATTAAGGTAAAGGCACTCGAAAAGGGACAAATTTAGCTTTGTAGAAATGGCTTCAGGAGACAAATAAAAGGTTGGTGGGAAGGTTGCAGGTTGTAGCCTTAACCTAGGAGAGTTTGTCACTAGGGCCAACATGTACATCACAACCTTAGGGTCATATGACATCGTGATCGGTATGGACTGGTTGGAATCACATGATGTGATACTCGACTATAAGACAAAATGGTTGAGCTTGATCGATGACGAGGGACAGAGACACGTAATTGTAGGTAGGAACTGGGGAGTCTCCCTGAGTTTCATCTCTTCCTTGTAGCTACAGAAGAGAATGCATAAGGGATGTAATATTTATGCGATCCTTGCCATAAACAAGAAGGGAGTAGCGGAAGGTCTAGAACACCTCTCGGTGGTGAGAGAGTTTGTAGACATATTCCCTGAGGATTTTCCTGGGATGTCTTCAGAGAGGGAGTTGGATTTTACCATTGACCTAAAACCGGGAACTGAACCGATAGCAAGAACACCTTATTGTATGTCGACCCTGGAGTTACAGTAGTTGAAAATGTAACTAAAGGAGTTGTTGGAACTAGGACTTATATGTCCAAGTGTGACACCATGGCATGTGCCTTTTATTTTCATACGGAAGAAGGATGTGTCGTGGAGACTTCGAATTGACTATCGTCAATTGAACAAGGAAACGATCAAGAATCAGTATCTGTTACCTAGGATTGATGGTCTTTTTGATCATATGAACGGTGTGATGGTGTTTTATAATATCGACTTAAGATCATGGTATCACTAGTTACGAATCAAGGAGGATAAAATCCCTAAAACCGCCTTTAAGATGAGGGTTGGAATTTATGAGTTTATTGTTTTACCATTTGGACTGAAAAATTCCCCAGGGGTATTTATGAGTTTGATGAATGGGGTGTTCCACGAATACTTGAATGGGTTCATCCAAGTATTCATTGATGATATTTTGATTTACTCTCAAATAATGGAGGAGCATGAAGAGCACTGGCTCTTGGTGCTATAGTGTTTACGAGAGAACAAATTGTTTGGGAAGCTGTCGAAATGCTCATTTTATCAATCAACAATTCACTACTTAGGGCATGTCATCTCTGGTCAAGGTATCATTGTGGATCCAGCAAAGGTCGAGGATATTATGGAATGGCCTTTTCTAATGAATGCCCCCGAAGTGCATAGATTCATGGGTTTAGAGGGATACTATCGACGGTTCATCGAGGGTTTTTAGAATATAGCAAATCCAATCACTAAATTGCAGAATAAGAACAAGAAGTTTGTTTGGAACAAGAAATGCATGGAGGCATTTCGGAGGCTCAAGGAGATGTTGACAAAAAAACCAATACTGAAGGTCCTTGACGTAGACGTGGACTTCTTGGTATGCACCGATGCATCCAAGAAAGGCTTAGGTGAAGTTTTGATGCAAGAGGGTCGAGTGATCGCTTACATCTCAAGAAGGTTGAGAAGGCATGAGGAGAACTGTGCAATGCACGATTTGGAGTTGTTAGCCATTGTTTATGCCTTGAGAGTTTGGAGACACTACCTTATCAGACGAAAATTAGAACTAAAAATGGACCACTGTGGTCTACAACACATATTTACTCAAAGCGACTTGAATGCGTGACAATGACGTTGGTCGGAATTTCTTAGCGAGTACAATTTTAAGACTAATTACATAAAGGGAACAATGAACAAAGTGGCAGATGAGTTGAGTCGAAGACCACGCATATTTTTGGTGATGCCTCTTCAGATGAATCTATGTGAAAATATTCTAACTTTACAAGGTGATGATGAATGGTACAAAGAGGTCAAGGATTTTATTGGACAAAAAATAATGATGGTACCAAAATTTGAGGGATTTACTTTGGATGATGACAGATTTTGAGATTTAAAATTTGAATTTACGTACCTACCAATGACGAGTTGAGGATTTGATCCTAAACGAAGCTCATAGAGCAGTGTACAAGGCTCATCCTAGAGTCACAAAGATGAGGGCAGACCTTAAACCCTCATTCTTCTGGAAATGAATGAATGTAGACATAGTCAACTACATGGAAAGATGTCTAGAATGTCAATAGGTGACGGCTGAACATAGACATTTGCCAGGATTACTACAACCACACGGTTTTTCGAAATTGAAATGGGAGGTCATTTCGATGGATTTAATTGATTGGGTTTCCACTTACAACAAGGAGACATGACTCAATTTTAGTGGTAGTCGATACTTTGACAAAGAGTGATCATTTTATCCATGTGCATACGACGTATTAGGCACTTAACATAGCTAGAGTTTTTATCAATGAGGTTGTGAGGCTGCATGGCATGCCTAAGAGTATTATATCCGATAGATAATCGATGTTTACAGGATGATTTTGGACTATTTTCCAAGAGGCCTTGGGAACCCAACATAAATTTAGTACCGCGTATCACCTGGAGACAGACAGGAAGACTGAAAGAAAAAACCAAATCTTGGAGGATATGTTGCATATGTACGTGATGGACCAACATGAATGTTGGGAATAATTCTTTCCATGGGTAGTGTTGCATACAACAACAGTTATCAAAGCACCATTAATATGGCGTCTTTCGAGTTTCTTTATGAGCGATCGTGTCGGACACCTTTGAGTTGGGATCGGCTTGATGAAAGGGTCTTGGTGGGACCAAAATCGATCCAAGAAATTCTATATCAAATGAAAACAATAAGACAAAGGATCAAAGAATTGCAGGATCGACAGAAGAGTTATTCTGATGTGCATTGTGTCGATCGTAGTTATGAAGTTGGCAATCGAGTCTTCTTACAGGTGAAACAACATAAGAGTTCGATCAAGTTTGTGAATGGTGATAAACTCTCTCCTAGGTTCATGGGACCTTTCAAGATTATGGAAAAGAAGGGGGCTCATGGCCTATGGACTAGCCTTGCCTGATTCTTTGAGGCATATGCACGATGTTTTTCACGTATCTGTTTTCAGACATTATGTTAATGATCCTACACATGTTATTGACATGAGTACCTTGTAGGTATCATATGAGGGTTCTCTCATGGCGCAGCCAATCCGCATCTTGGACCATCACATTTGATAGCTACGACGTCGAATAGTAAATTAGGTCAAGGTCCAGTGAGACAACTATAGTCTGCACTCAGCAACCTAGAAGGACGCCTATGATATGCGTCAGCATTTTCCTTATTGTTTGATAGCTAGACCTATGATATTCTGATACACTTTATTTCGGCACTTACATACTGTGAGGCTTTGGGATGAAGTTTAAAACAAGATGGGGTGTATGTAACATCCCACTCTTGCACGCACTGAGTGAACTTATTCTTTGAGGACACTTGCGTGCAAGTGATCTGAGTTATTATACTATTGGTTGTTTTGATTATGATTATGAGATATTGTGGATTAGATGATATTTTGTTTTGTTGTATTTACATAGACAGGGGCTATTGAATGGGTTCTCATAAGTGTGCAAGACTCTGGACATTGAGGATGCAGAGACATCGATGAAACCCCCTGGACTCCGGATCGAGAGAGGGAGTGGACTGTTAGGGTTTGAATGTTGTTGATGTGACATATGTACATATGATTAGAAGTTATGATGATTGATTATTATTGCTGACATGATTTGTTGATGGATGCAAGATTACAATAACTTGCCAACCAGACTCACATTTGGAGTAGAGAGATCATGAACAATAACTAGATACATTGAGGCAGTGGTGTGGCAGTATCCCTACCACAACCTACTAACACTCCCTCCATGGATCAAACTATGGGTTAACGATTACCTAGTTTGAGAAGACCCACGATGATGTGAGGGATGACTATCACAGTCGCTCACGATAATTCTAAGGGGCATGCAATAAGGCAAGGGCCTTATTCCTTAGAGGCCCTTAGTCTTCGACAATATCACCTAGAGGAGTATTGACTCCAGGGGTTTGACGTCTACCAAATTTAGTCAAGAGGCGAGTGGCAGCTTTGGAGCACGTAGTGCATCTTGAAGGGCACATCACACAAAGAAAATGGAAAGAAGTGAGTGGCACCCTTGGAGCACGTAGTGAGAATTGAAGGGCACACCATGCAAAGAAAATGGAAAGATGAGAGTGGCACCCTTGGAGCATGTAGTGCTTCTTTAAGGGCACGTCACACAAAGAAAACAGAAAGAGGTGATTTCCACCCTTGGAGCATGTACTGCATCCTGAAGGACACGTCGTGATTTTGACTAGTAAATAAATAAACCTAGTGCCTAGAAAACTATGCCTCCTTAGGACCTGGTTGTTCTTAAAAAGAATGATGCGATAAGTAAAGTTTAATAACTAATGTTTCCCTTAAGAACTATTTCCAAGCCTAGTGAAATTGAAAACCTAGGTCTGATTAGAACCTTAGAACGAAAAAAAAAAGAAAAAAAATAATTAGACATATAACCAGATTAAACTGGAAATTTTAATTCACTAAGGTTCTTTTATAAAATTTCAATTCACTAAGGTTCCTTTACAAAATATCAATTCACTAAGGTCCTTTTTATAAAATTTCATTTCACTAAAGGCTCTTTTTATAACTAATTAGAAAATTCAAGCATTAATAATTAAAGAGGAAAATTCAATAAAGGTTTAATTAATAAAATGGGTATTTGGTTGTCTTTGTCTAAACCTGCTAATTCTGAATTTAGTTATAAAAAGGGGGGAAACTTTAATGAAAATAAAAACTTAAAGAAAAGGGGGAAACCTAAGGAAAAAGGGGAAACTTAACGAAAAGGGGAAACTTAAAAGAAAAAGGGGAATGCCTAACTTAGTAAGGAATCTAGCCTTGGAACTTTCTATTTATGAACTCGACTAGGATTTAAGTAAGGCGTAAGTCATTTAAGAATTGTAAGGGAATATTGGGACACCAAGGAGAATTTTTAGGAACATTTTTAGGTGGGTGAGGAAAATAGACATTTAATTAATTCATAAAATTGATTTTTTGGTGCAACTAGGGGATTGAGCGACATGTGTACGGGAGAGGTTTTTCCTAATTAATTAAGTGAAAAATGAATCTAATGAGGGTTTATGAAACTAATGACTAAGAAACTCTATAAAAATATGGCAGAGGAGGAGTATGAATACATTTGTCTTGCGTAACGTTACGCTGTCGAAATTTGTCTTGACTGATTTTTCTCTTGTGGGAGTTGGGATACTCACCTCAGGTAATGAGTGGTAGATCGACCTTGCGAGGTGACATGGGTGCAAGCATTCTATGGTATCATGTGCGTGGCCCCTTTGTGGCTTGGGGGGCTCAGGGGGAGGAACAGTACCCCTAGCATTGGATGGGAGGTACCGATGAGGTCTCATCGGTGGAAAATTCGGAGTTGGATAGAGCACGAGCATGAGAAAGTCACTTCCGGTTCTTTGCATTTGGATATGGTACGCATGTGCATAATTTCTATTAAATAATAGTTCAATTTCTTGTCGATCCGGATTATTTTCAGCACGAAATGAGAGTGGAGATATAATAAAGAAATGCACAGATATATCGCGTATATCCAGTAATATAATAGAAATATATCAGAGATGTGACCATAAACACAGAGATACAGTGATACACGATTTCTATTAATGAAAGAAATGTACAGAGACTGTAAAAATACAGAGTGAAAGACTCACTAGAATTGTGGCAACTTATCTCTGAGAAGAGATGTGACGGCTACTCGCATTCGCAAGAAGATGATTACAATGAGGCTCTGGAGGCATTTTTACAATAAGCAGGAATACCCAAAACCCTAGACATCACAAAACCTATCCCTGGGAGATGAAGCGCCAAAAGTCATGTGGGCCCCGTTTGGGTAAGTTGGTGCATCAACTTCCCGGGGTCGTAACTTTTGCATATGATCTTTGTTTTAGGAGTATTATAGCTCATTGGAAAGATCTATCTGAGGACTACAAATTTTTAGATAAATTCATCATTTTCTCAAAAAAAACATCATTTAGGGCCTCAAAATGGATCCAGAAGTTAAAAACTGTCAAAAATAGTAAATTACCAAAATTGCCAAAAACATGTTTTGGGTTAGTTGGAGAAGGTGGGTGGCAACCTATATCCACTTGGATCAATCCTTCCTGCTTAGGAAGAAATGGTCTCCATTGCGTTGAGTTCCCGGGGGAGAGGGGAAAGTGATTGCTGAATCTGAATCTTGGTGATCTGCTTGACTTGCTGGAGAAGTGGCATTGCTTAGCTTGTTGAAGGCTATCACAAACCTTTGATTGGAAGGTTTGGACCTTTTTAACCAGTCTGGATACTTTAGATGGCTGTGTGCAGAAGGAATATTTGTTCTTTGTTGCAACCTTCTCGACTTGCTTCTGTTGCATAGAAGGTGCTTGGGCAGAAGATGTGGTGGTTGCAGTATCCTTTTGCTCCCCTTTTGAACAGATTGTGGAGAAGATGAATTTTGTAGTATGAGATACTACCTTGTGGCACTGTTTAGGTGGGGTAGTAGTTGGAACTACCTCTGGTATCCCATAGAGATAACCCTCCAGAGTAATAATGACACTACAAGGTCGAGACTCATAGATAGCATGGAATTTCCACATATATGGCTGGCCCAAGATAACATCACAGACATCCACTGGAGCAACATCACATAATACCTCATCCTTAAAGGGTTGGATGCTGTATGACAATCGACACTGCTGGCTGACATGAAGATCTCATCCTTGGCGAAGCCAACCAATGCTGTATGGTTGTAGGTGTGATGTTGTCGACAATCCCAACTGTTTGATGACCTCTGCTGAGATGAGGTTCTTATGGCTTCTGCTATCAACAATAAAATGAAGCCTTTTTCACCCACATCTGTGAATGAAAAAGGCGCTCCCCCTCTTCTGGATCTATTGGTTCTTCTGGTTGAATTGCTATGGTCATGACAATAGTAGTGGGATCTACGTCGATGATCTTTTTTTTACCAGTATTTTCAGAATCAGAT